>WFKH01011801.1:2229111-2252128 GCA_016163765.1 Magallana hongkongensis
GGGGTTACATGTAAGTGTCTTATCACAACCTCTTCCATTTTTTGATTTTTGAATATACATTATATTTTTAAATTATAAACTTTAAAACAATATTATTTTAAAACAATGATGGTGCTATTGTCGGTTCACAAATTGTGAGTTTATGTGCATTGAGGGAGTTGTTTTAGTGCCATGTCCAGATGCCTTAAGAATATACATGTTGTTAAGACTTACAGCAGCATTAAATAGCTATCTCTGTATTATTTATATTTAAAAGAAGTAAACAGGACAGAAGTGCTTTTATCATAAGTATACTTAATTAGTCAAAATCTTAATGGTTATAGATTTTTTTTTTGCTACTATTATTATCAATAATGTATTTACCAGTAGTTAAAAATGATTTTGAATAACGTGATTTCCTCTATACTGTAAGATATACAGTATATAAGATTGGTCAATTGATTTGTGTGCTTTTTATCTCACCTGAGCTGAAAGCTCAAGTGAGCTTTTCTGATCACATTTTGTCTGTCATCCCTCTGTCTGTCTGTCTGTCTGTCTGTAAACTTTCACATTTTCAACATCTTCTCCAGAACCACTGGGCCAATTTCAACCAAAGCACCCTTAGGCAAAGGGGATTCAAAGTTGTGAAAATTAAGGACCTCACCCTTTTTCAAAGGGAGATAATTAGGAATAATTGAAAGTTTTTGAGATATTTTCAAAAATCTTCTTCTCAAGAACCATTTGCCCAGGAAAGCTGAAACTTATGTAAGAGCATCTTCAGGTAGTGTAGATTCAAAGTTTTGAAAATCACGACCCCCGGGGGTAGGGTGGGGCGACAATAGTGGGTCAAATTTTTACATAGGAATATATAGAGAAAATCTTTAAAAATCTTCTTCTCAGAAACTAATCAGCCAGGAAAGCTGAAACTTGTGTGGAATTATCCTCAGGTAGTGTAGATTCAAAGTTGTGAAAATCATGACCCCCGGGGGTTGGGTGGGGCCACAATGGGGGGTTAAATTTTTACACAGGAATATATAGAGTAAAGAGGTATAGCGCACTTAATATACAATTTGGCCTCAAATATAGCACTTTTGCAAACATCAGACATTTTCAATATTATACAATATTTAGTTTGAATATATTCAAATACACGCAAATTACACAATCACCATGCTCTAAGAGTCTTAATTATCTTAAACGACATCATTAAAATATTCAGGTTTTGTTCGGGATATATAGGAAAGTAGTTAGTATACGATAAAAAATTGGATATTTGACTATTTGAACCACTCTAAACCAAAGACATCCGATTAAAATTATGTTCTACAGGTATTGTAATACACGTTTACATTGAATTAGTTTTGGTTTAACGTCGTCTTCGTACTGAAAATTAGACAAATATTTCAATTAGTGTCTTTTCTAATACAATCATGTATATAGCCATATATATTGAAAATGCATCTTCTGAAAAAGTTAGATGCGTGGCCTAGTGGTAACGCGGAGGTCTTTTTGATTTTGTGGTCGCTGGGTCGAATCCACCAAGTAGTAAATATTTTTGTTCACTTAAATTGAAACATGAAAAGAATAGAGAGGTTAAGTTACATGTACCTATTCTTCTCTGTGTTTTTTTTATAATCTTGTTTAATTCAGTCTGAGTATGAGCACACCCAATATATATAGATCTCTTCATTAACACAATACATGTATTCTATTTACACTTAGATTCATTGCATTTTGCTTGAACTTATCACGGTTCAGAATATCAACTACTATTATACACAGAGTTTTCCGAATTTATGACAATTCAGTTGTTACAGACACCATTATAAAATCAGGACAGTGTATCTAGGTTTCGAAAATCATATTGCGACAGCTAGGTACCTGAAGCTATTTTTAGTAACAGGTACTTTCCGTCCAAACACAGGTGTAGGCGAAAAATTGGGAAAAGGCGCTATACCTCTTTTTCTTCTCAGAAACTAATCAGCCGGGAAAGCTGAAACTTGAAGCATCCTCAGGTAGGGTAGATTCAAGTTTGTTCAAACCATGATCCCCGTGGGTAGGATGGGGTCACAACGGTGGGGGGGGGGGGGACAAAAATTTACATAGGAATAGATAGCGAAAAATCTTTAAAAATCTTCTTCTAAAAAACCATTTGCCTAGAAAAGCTGTAACTTTAGTGAAAGCAACCTCAGATAATGTAGATTCAAATTCGTTCAAATCAAAATCTCAAGGAGTAGGGTGGGGCCACATTCGAGATCCAATTTTACACAGGGAAAACATTTTAATTATTCTCAAAAACTGAAATGTTATAATATATGGTTTTACTTATATGCGAGCATTTTGACATATTGCTGATTCTGTAAAATTGTTTAGACTTTGGCCCCTGGACGATTCTTGGGCCTCACAAGGGGTTCAGAGTTTGATGTAGGTTTATATCCCATTAACTAGATCTTAACAATTGATCTTTTTGAGAACTGCAATGTTCAATATGTGATATGACTATAAAATCATCCTGTTAGAAGAGGGACTTGATTATAAACATAAGAATATCCAAGGGGGAAAATGGATTTTTATTTATACAGGATCTACATGTATTATACTACATTGTCCAGATAGTTTGTATTATTAATCCATTAAGCTGATTTTATCATACCTATTGTTCCTCAGGTGATCGATGTGGCCCATGGGCCTCTTGTTTAGTCTTGTCAAGAACTTACTGTTACAGTATAATTTTCAAAATAACAATTATGTTTGTGATAAGCTTACATGACCAAATATCTATGGTCATCAGCAAAAATATTCATTATACATTTTATTTCACCATAATGGAATATAATAAATTTAGAAACTACCCTTAGTTTGTTTTGTCTGTATTGAGCCCCAAGTTGAAGTTCATATTGTTTAAATTCAAACATTTATTTTAGCTCACCTGAGCCAGAGACTTAAGTGAGTTGGTCAAAATTTGTCTGTTGTCTGTCGTTGGCTTGGTCGTCGTCAACTTTTCACATTTTCATCTTCTCCAGAACGACTAGGTCAATTCTAACCAAACTTGCGATAACCATAACTAATATAAGAAAGAGCGAAATGAAAGGTCTAATTTTAATTAGATTGGTTACAAGCGATGAGATTCCATTGTTTGTATTGGACTGGATCGCCTATCGCTGCTGATAGCCAATTAGTTAAAATTATAGCCAATGTTACTCAGGTGAGCCATGAGGCATCCGGGCCTCCTGTTATAAACCATATATTAAATGTTGAATGAGGTATTAACATTTTACATACACAAAAAGATTAAGGAATAGCAGGATTTGTTCAGATATAGTTCTAAGATCTACATAAACCATTTAAATCAAGTCTTTTTTTGAAGGGTAACAATATTTTAGACAGTACTTTTTAGATGACATTCAAAAGTTTAATGCATTTGGGTTTTTGCAGTAAATGCTACCTTACAATTTTATTATTGCGGCAATCAAAGCATCACATTCTAGAATATAATGGTATTGGTTGGCCTGACACATATAGGTTGCACGTAGATTCATCTTTAGAAGCATAGTACCATCTACAAATTTCTTATGGATGACGATGATTTGTTGTTTTACTTTGTTTCTCAATATTCTTGACAGTTAGATTAAATAGTCTTCACAAAAAGGCTTAAAAATACCATATATAACACCTTTCGAGGATTCTGTTACCTCACAAATCCATTTTTTTAATAAACTGGTTCTTTGAAAGAAGGTGGGGGAATAAGATAGCGCAAATGCCCATTTGGTTTAGTCGTAAAATACAATTTCAAATTTATTTTTTTCCACTTAAATATATTTGATAATATTATAATACAAGTTTACAAAAGGACAATTTCTACTTATTATATTCAGCTTTGAATTTTTTAACAAATGATAAGAAAAAAAATAAACCCTAAAGTTATGGTGGTATCGAACCCACAATCTAAAAACCCTAGCTCTATAAGGTTACCTTATGTCTGGTGCTCTAACCACTGAGCCATTTCAGTCGCAACAAAGTGCGGTGTTTAAATGCTATATGCGACTTTGGCCACGAGTTTACGGACTTGTATTATTTTTCTAAAACGTTCAATAGTTGATATACAAAATGACATTTTTAAAGTATAGTGGGTCATCTCTCCACGTTTTTGTTGATTGAAATCGGTTTGATTTCCATTAAACCTTATTTAGACTATGACAAAAATATGGAGCTCAGACCCACTCTATAAAAGAAAACGCATTGAAGTTCTAAAAAATGACACAATTTGGAGGTTTTGACACGCATACGCTAGTTTAAATCAACATATTCCAAGTATTTAACATATTTAAGGGTTACAAATCGATTTTATGTTAAATAAAAAATTGTTTTTAATAATTTTAAAAAGAAATTATCAGATTTGTTGATATTTTAATTTTACAGTATCTTATCTTTTTTCATATTGGCATTTTACACGCCTTATTCACTTATCTTCTTTGCTTGACACTATTTTAGCTATACACATCAACAACATTTTGTTGGTACCAGACATAGTAAGTGATAGTATTTTTTTTACATGTTAGCCAACTATTCTTTAATCAGTCGCAGCTGAAGTCCTTGATTGGAAAATCAATTGAAATGCAAAATTTTCAATATTTGATGATACCCATAACTATTGACACACGCGTATTTCAATTATGTGCTAATAATATGTATTCCTCATAAAAAAAAATACGCCTATTAAATTAAATTCATATATTCATATATGCTCTCAAAGCCATATAAATGGTACAAGAGGTACAAATTCTATGACAAATAAAAAAAAAAACAATATGGAAAGGTAGAATAAAAGGTTTAGGGATAAAACAGTACTATTTTTGGTTATAGATAATTTTAAAAAGTTTTCTTAGAAATGCAGAATTGGTACTTTTTAATATCAAATTACATAATTTTATAGCAATAAGTTGAACATTGAATATGCTTGGCAAAAATATTTCCTACACAGACTCATTATGGTTATAACAAATACCAATCTGTTATTTAAAAAAAAAATGATACGGAAAGTGCAGTTTTATTTTGCTTCGTTTTTACAAATGTTATAGTTGACCTTAATATAATGATTGGTGGATGGCAGCTAAATCCTCATGCTATTAGCTAGGCTTTCTCTCAATCATTGCCTTCGAGATAAAACTCACCAATTTGAAAACTCGTCAAAAGAACTCTGATCGATAACCCGTCAGTTTGGCCCACGCCTGAACGTGACATCTCGCGGCAAACTTTATGAGCGAAAAAAAATATAAATCCAGAGCAGAACTAATTGAAAATTTCATTTTTCCTATATTGTATTAATTTGCCTCTTCAAGCAATATTGAAAAGTCGTATCTTTTTTCCAATTTCTTGGACCGAATATATATATTTTCATAAAAATAAAAACTTGTAAGATCAATCTTCATCATTTTATTAAAAAAAATATCTTTCGGCATAGTTTTGATTGAAAGCAAAGCACTCTACAACGCATGTATACACACATTTTTGCATGTCATCTACAATATGGAATGAATACAAGAAATGTTTAACAAATATATTAATACCAACAAGATACCCAATGGCAGATAACGATAAACAACATTCAAACGCTTTTCTGAACAAGTGGTAAAATATACAGGTAACAATGCAACAATAATGAAACGTTATTTAATGAATGACACCTAAACAAAAAGAAAGATTCTAAGAAAAACTGTAGGTACAATGTATATCACTTCAAAATACACGTAGAAAAATTAACTTAACGCAATAGAATGTGTTCAGTTCAGTAATAAATAGCATTACTATAATACCCGCATCAACTTAATTATCTTCTACATCGTTCTGAAAGACAACGTCATCGGACAAAGCTTCCTCTTCCGGGTCCTCCTCCAGTTCCGGAAGTTTATTGACGTCCGTTTTGTCCGTCTCCACCAT
This sequence comes from Magallana hongkongensis, assembly GCA_016163765.1. Taxonomy (NCBI): domain Eukaryota; kingdom Metazoa; phylum Mollusca; class Bivalvia; order Ostreida; family Ostreidae; genus Magallana; species Magallana hongkongensis. The sequence goes on from WFKH01011801.1 coordinate 2,235,028, forward strand.
TTCCAGGATTTCGTCGTCCTTGGCCCACTCTTGGATTTCTCCGTCGGAGAAAATAAGAAAGAAGATGACGCCCAGTACATAGATCACAGCGGCTATGTAGAAGGCCACCAGCCATTCTTTCTGGGATTTCTGAAATGCGATTTGATCAAAGTAGAAATAAATAATAGTAAGGCGAAACGCAGTTTCTGAGTTGATTAGAAAGAAAATGAAAAAGCTAGACGCCTGACGTGAAAAGAGAGACTGACTAATGAGTCCTGTCACGTGATAGGGTGATGATCATTAATACTGAAACTAATCATTATCGAATCGAGAGAAAAAAAAATATCAAAAAACCAAAAAACAAACAAGGTTTCATTATACTGGAAATTACAATAATTTATGTTGAAGTAATTAAAAAAATATTCCAGAACAAACGACTTTGTACATCCAAGAGATAACGCTCAAGCAGTATATAATTAATTTCATTATAAAGCTTGCTTTGAATCAAAGGGTTATTTTTTTTAAATACAGCAACCTTCAGGTGTCATTGGTATTTTTTTGGAGAGAGAGAGAGAGAGAGAGAGAAAGAGAGAGAGAGAGAGAGCGAGCTGGGGAAAACTAATGGTTATCATTCATCAGACAAGGTCTGCTGCTTTGCACAATTTCATCATTCCATTAGCATATAAAGTTGAGAACCTACATTTACTGTGATGGACGCCACCACATACGGCGCAATGATCCCTGGGATACTGGCCCCCGTGTTGGTGATCCCAAAAATAGTCCCTGCGTAGTTTGGTGCGATGTCGCCATGGTTAACGAAAACCGACGGGAACTGGAACCCACAGAAGGCGAGAGAGAGCGTCAGGAGGGCGATGGCCTCAGGCTGCTGGAAACACGTCATGTAGCCCAGGCCAATCAGAAAGCCCGCAGGAACGCACTGACCTAAAATCACATTGTATTTAGAAAAACATTAAATAGTAAGTTCTATGAAAGAAGGGAACACATCTAACGACAAATTTCAGTAGTTAGCTATTAAAACAGAATGGAATACGGCGGTGTTTTATTTAAAACAATATCTTTTTTTACCTACTGCACAAAACAACAAAATTTCACATCGTATTTATTATGTTTAAAGACAAGCATCAAATGGTTAGCACTACAAAAGTAGGAGATAAAATCCAAAGGGTTAGAACCTTTAATACCTATGGCACAAAACAGCTTCCTTGTCCATTTGATTGTAAGGATTTCTCTTTCGATCAGTAAATCTGCCAACATTCCTGCCAAACTTATCATTACCCAGAATGCTAGATACGGTATCATGGAATACAGACCATTCTGGAATAAACAAAATGATTGTGAATCGACGTCAACAATTCACTCAACTTCATATGCATGAAAATTTATCAATTTGGTGACCCCACTTTCACATTAACAAGAAAACGCTTACAGATTTAATGTCAAATCTGAGGACTTCCTTAAGGTAGGTTGGCATCTGTGTCAGCAACATGTACGCCCCATAGTTACCAGCGGCATTGGCCACAAGAATAGCCCAAACAGGAAGTGACGTGAAAATAGCTTTCCAAGGTTTGGCCTATAACAATTTAAAGTTTTAATTTCATACACATTGCATCCGATTTTAGAATTAAAAACATGTATGTATCTTAAAGAAGGAAAATCTCTTACCCTTTTTCTTAAGTCAGGAAGTTCAGATAATGTATCTTTACCCAGCGAGTGTTCGATATATTTTCTCTCGATTTTTGTTATATTTGGCATCTCAGCCGGTGAGTCCCTAGCGAAGAACCCCCAGCAAAGCGTCCACAGCAAAGAGCAAGATCCTAGGATGAAACTTTCCTATTAATTAAACACTGACGAGAGTAAGAAACCTTTTTCTTTTCCACATCGAAATTCGAACACCTAACTTGATTTAACCGAAGATGAATGTCGAGAAAATACTTACAGATATCTTTTGAATAAGATGTCAATCTTACCTAAGAAATAGAAAATTACAGCCCATCCAGCGGAATCGCAAAGTAAGCTGGATATCGGAAACGCCAAAGCATTTCCAAGCTGGGAACCTTAATTAACATTATATACAAACATTACATATATACATGTACTTGCACAATCTAAATACACCACGAAAGACCTGATTGATATTAACTTCTATTTCAGTGCACTTACCCCCAAAAGCAAACGCAACAAGCCTACTCCTTTCATGCGGGGGTGACCATTTGGCCCAAAAGACTTGTGCTCCTGGATACATTGTAGCCTACAATAGAGACATATCTCTAAAGAATCTTTCTTGAAAAGAATAAAAATGTAGAAAATTCTTCACACTGTAGACCAACCTCTCCCATTCCAATGAGGACACGCGTCACTATGAGTAGATACGGACTCCCTCGGGCTAGTACTGGGGTCAAGATAGTCAGCACAGAGACGAGAAGCATCCCTGCAAAAATCATACGACGAGGCCCAAAGCGTTCCGAGAGGACACCCGAAGGAATCTGCATGACCGTGTATCCCCAGAAGAAAGCTCCCAAAATCCCGCCTTGGAGAGATTTATCCCAAGTAAACTCACCTTTCTGAAATAACAGAAAATAGAAATGGTTTATCAATTTGGTGAAACCTGCAAGATTCAAGCTGTCCATTATATAACACAACAGCATGGATTTGAACCAGTGCTTACAATGTTTTGAGATTCCGCCGGTATTGGACATGTTTTTGCTGGATTCCGAGGATTTCCTTCCATAATTGTCCGATTAATGTAGCCTTGTTGGTATCCAGAAGTGACATTATCAGCAAGTTGCACAAACAAAGAGCCGTTGGTGAAGTTCGATTGGTATTTCGCTAAGCCTGGCTTTAGTTCCGATTTGACCATGCAGACAATGGCAATACTTAGGTTGACTCTTTGGGCGTAGAGGAAAAAGAACCCAATAAAACAGAGACCAGAAAATCGAAGTCTGCATGACGTCCACCATGGAACTGAAATAGAAGATGAGGCAGAATATAGAATTGAAGGAAGACATCTGACTTAAAACATCAAATATAACGAAATCGAATTCTTGTTTGTCACATTACCATGCTCACGAGCCATACCTTGTGATGGGTCCGGCAGAGGTTCTTTTTGAACAAGTTCTTCTAGAAAAGACGACACTATGGAATTGTGATGAGGATAATTAAGACTACCACTGCGCATGCGGCGAATGCTTCTGCGTAAATTATCGTTTTCTGGGCTCTGATTGAAGCTCTGGCTTCTCACACTTCTTCTGTTGCGTACTATGGACCTGGAGCTTTGCACGGACTCTTGGCGTTTGACATACTTGCTCCCTGTTCGCTGAGGACTGCCGGACGAATCCCTCACCAGGCTTTCCCGGTCAGAGTTGGTGGACGAGGTCCGCCTAACCTTAACATCTCCATCTTCTTCGCAATGGGCTGGGTCTGCTGTCGAGTTGGGTTTTGTGTTACCATTAGGAAGTATGTCTGCTGTAGAGTTTGGAACTGCATTCCCATTAGGGATTATGTCTGTTGTTGAGTCGGGAATGGTATTGCCGTTAGATAGTGGATCTTTGGGTGAGTTAATTAGGTTTGTTTGGTCATTGTTGAACGAGTCGGGGTTGTTAATTGTTGTTGTTTCTTCGCTAAGTCCTACGGAATCAGATTCTTTGGAATTGTCACGGTCCATAGCGATCAATCTATGTCTCCAAAACTCTGTAAAATTTCGACAGAAATAAAACAAATGCAATTACGTAATTTGTTAGAAGTGATCATCATTTCTTATGATTGCGGATGGTTGCATGGTCATCCAACTAATATATTAACATGAGATGAAGATATAAACACGAAAACTGCACATAATCGAAACTCAACGACAAGTATTTATTGGTAAAATAGCAACACAATCATGTTCAACGTATGTTCATATATATTCAACTTAAAAAGCGAGCAACATATGAACAAAGATGTAGAAACAATTCTGGAGCAAATGTTGAACATTTGTCTAAATAAAAATGAATCAAACAAAGGTTTCAATTTAAACGCATGTTTAACATAAGTTTAGATGTTTCGTGCTCTCTTTAACACACAGTGCACATACGAGAATTCAAACATAGTCTTAACATACGTTGCAATTAATTCAAATCATTTTACTTCAAGGAATCAAAATCTGAACCTTAAAAATTTGTTTAGAATGAAAATACATGTACATTGTATCATAAACTCTAATACTTCCCGAAAACATGAAATAGTCGGTATTAAGACGTTATATGTTCTACTCCTTTATTTTTATTATTTATTTCCTCGATTCACGACACTTTCTCAACATTTACTGACATCTTTATTTGTCCAATGATAGGGCTAGTTATTTAACCGTTTAAGAGGGCTTGGTTGTCGTGGCCAATTTTAGACTATATTGATTTCTTTAAGAAGAAGAGCCCTGTATAAGGATATAGAAAAATATTCAAAATTTTAAGCTAAAATATATGTTATTTTTCTTTACTAAATAAAAGTTTAAAGCTTTAAAAATCAAATCAGAAAATTTAAAAGAAGATCTGTTGGCTAATTTGTTGACCATCCAGCCTCCTAAAAAATGCCGAAAACTACAACGAGTTACATATAATTGCATACACATACAAACAATTAGCAAGCTATTTTCCATAACTTACTTCAGATTAAATGCTTGCTTATCGGGCACCTGCCGATGAACTATGAAACAAGACGTGCTGGTCGACCAGTTCCCACCTTTACAGCGCGGCCATGAACCGGCCAAGCAAAATGTTACAATAGATCGTAGCGCGGTGTACGCTGTCGACACGGTGTCAGATTGTAACTGTGCATTTTAAATAGACTGTGCATTTTAAATAGAAAGCAATGAAAGAGTATTGCAAATTTTGATATCAAAGTAGCTCTAAATGTCCCAATATCCCCTCGCAGGATAAAGAATGATAAACGAAACAGAGGAAAGTCCATGATTGAAATGCGTTTCGAAGCTGGAAAATTCATTAGTCCCTTACCGATGAAACCGGTGGAACTATAGTCTTTATCGCTGTCTGTCGGTCATTCTGTCCCAAGTTGGATTTCCAGACTATTTTTTCATTATGGTTCGGATAATTGGCGTGTAGCTTTATAATAAGAAAACTACAGATCAAAGTTTAGTTTTGTTCAATTAATTATTGATTAACAGATGATAAAGAAGTTAATTTTTAAACGTCTTTAAAAAGATCTTTCATGAATTTTCTCGACACCAATTTAGCACATAAATCGACATTGGGGTGGAATCTTTCATGAGTTTTCTCGAAACCCATTTGGCATTGGGGTGTCGGTAGGGGACATGTATTACTTACAAAATAGTTTTTTAGAATTGTAATAAAATATTAATATATTAAACTAGTAAGAGTTTTAAACTTACATCGACTTATAATATCCTCAGCACGTATATACGCATAATAAAACAATTTGGCGTTGTTTTCTGCCAACACAGCGGATGTCCGATTCAGGTCTGAGGGCCATTACAAGGACGTGTATAAAAACGAAGGTTAGAAAAATAACGAATTAACAAATATATAACAAGGAACTGTTGCTACATCATATCTTCAGCTGTATAGATCTGCCTGATCTTTGTCAAAATCTCACATGCAGCGGCAATAACTTTCCAGAAAAAGACAGTTCCGCGATAAGTAATCATTGTGCCTATTGATACGGAATGTTCCAGAGATCGGAATCCCTTTGGAGTAATTTATCGATTGTTTGTCTGCGAGAAGCAATGTCATTCAAGGTGAAGAGGATATACCGGCACTTTTTTTTCGAAGAATTTGTTTTGAAATATTGCTAATTTAGCTTTTGAAAAGAAGATTTACCAGTGTGATTCCTGACCAGTATTCCCTTCCCTTTAAATGTCTTTGTGACTTTTCTTCATAAACCAATTAATGAGCATCTTTCCATTCACTTAAATAATTTTTTCTTTAATTAACAAGAAATTTCTTAACAAAGTTTCAATTTGAATGCAATTTTGATTATTTGATTATAACATCTTGTTTAAATTAATAGAGGACAGTAAAAAATAAGATAAAATAAATTTGGTGTTAATATCAACCTTACCTTAAGTCCGAGATGTTCCGATAGGAAAACTGAGCTCTTCGTTTACTCTTTGGATTTAAGGTGTATCACTCATTAACCAATTCGGATATTTAAGTTATTGTATATAGCACGAGGAAATGGAGCTAAGAATAATCTTTGATAAACTCCAGCGTTGTTTTAAAACCAATCAGATTGACTCATCCAAACACAGGAAAAGAAACCCGACCAACTGCGCAATATCAACCTTAAAGCGCAAGGCGACACGAGGGAGCACCGTGATCGTCTATCGTCGGAATAATTATCAGATACATCGCTTTCTTTACATTTTTATGATAAGACATCTTCCAATTCTGTTTTCCTTCGATGTTATTTTTAGTGATTTAAACAGCATGAATATAGGCTTTTTACTATCAATATATCTACCTTCCTTTAAAAGATGCTCATCACCGGTCGTATTACGATACACTATGTTCTATGAAGGAAGGGTCTGATGATTATTTTTCCTTCTGTCAATTGTCATCAGCATGCGCTCCCGCTACATGAAACATGGTTCTTGGTTTCCCCCCGTGAACCGGCGGTGTGATCCATACAAGCTGACTCCGGTTCACTGACCTACAAAGCCAGTTAACCCTATAGCAACAGTTTAATGCACTTTTTTGTCAATGAAATGTTGTTCAGTGGCGGATTTAGAGGGGAGGCGCACCTGAAAAAATATCATAATGTTTCTCATATCTCTTCAAGGCAGAAGCTTTTGATTGGTTTACTGCGGGTCTTAAATCTACAATTAAACCTTTAAAATGTGTAGTTTTAAAATTTCTTAATTATAATAACGAGAAGAAATAACACATTTAAGCCTTACTTTGAAGAAATCCAGGAGATTCCCAGGGCTTCGTGTGAAGGCCGCCCCCAGTGGGTCCAGGCCTACAACTGGCACACCCTCTTACTTCAAATCCTGGACCCGCCCCTGTTGTTTACACCATTACGTAAAAATTACTTTAGTATATCATTAATTTGTGGAAAAAATGGCGGAAAAATAAAACATTTTTTGGAACACCTGTACTTCAAATAAACTTAGAATAATAATGAACATAGTATCTAAAATAGGCAACCAAAGACTATCAATTTAAACAATTAACCGTGACAAAAATAAAAGAAAACCAAAATCACACAGGTAGTGAGTTTACTGCTAAATCCATAACATCGAGTCGTTACCGGTTTTTCCGTTAGTGAGTCAGTTCTTATCTTTACTTACACATATAGCCTGCAATTTCACTCATCAGGTCACGAAGTCAGAAAGATCGCAAAAATGGGGGCGACCTTGACAGACAGAGGACTCAACACCAAAGTAAATGCATGACGGAGTCTTTAGAACGATACATTTATATATACATGTATGTATGCTAAGGTGTTGGTTCAACTGCAGTTCAACAGTTCATCAATAAACTGCATGTAGAACTGGCGTCTGTGATTTTGATATATCGACTAGCTATATATACCGATTCCAAGGCAACACAAAGCTTTTTCGGTGGAACTTCTATCTGAATATTAAAGGAATGATGTTGGGAACTGCTGATCACGAGTCAATTAGATGGAATTTTCATTTTGTTTACCAAGTCTCAAGTCGGAAATGAATTCCAGTAATCTGCTAAACAACAAGATTGCATTGCCTTTCTAAAGGTGAACAAACAACCTTGCGTTCTAAGTGGGCGTATACAATGTAAACTATTGCTTTCAAATGCAGTATTTAGCTACCATATGTATTTAGACAAACCGGACACGGGTTTACCTCACATTAACTACAGGTAAAAAAAAAAAATTAATTATTGTATTCTCTGTCTTTAAACTTTATTACTCAACCAACATATTTATCTTTAATGATATTAATTTCAGAGATAGAGAAAAACTGAACAAGTGGGAAACCACCAAACAACCAAAGGTCACCGACCGCCAGGCCATTACAGGAAATACAAATTAAACGCAGAACCGACCAAACTGGGGTTGACTGAACTAGTTTCGAACCAATGGCGTCCGGAAATCAGAACACAGCTGTTTGGCAACTGTGGTTTGCCGGGTGTATACACATTGCTCTTAAACAGACCAATCACCACCAAGAAACACCCGGCATCACCGTCCACTGGGTAAAAACATAAAATCAAGGGTCCAAAAAAGGTTAATTCATCAAGTAAGATAGGTGTACAGATTTCCTAACCAAAAACAGCAACAATATACAGAGAAAAGGTTTCAGAAAACGCTGCTACCACATACAGATCAGTTATAATCTGTATTTTTTCATATTTTAAATTCGTTTGTACTGTATGTATACATACTTGTCAAGGTATATTGTATATGTTTTATATCAAGGTGATATTGTCATACCGGTACAGTGTTAATATGATCAATAATAAAGTGTAGTTTAACCAGGGAAGCATAAACTGAGGATAATAATTCATACCCGATTTCATGAAATAATTTTTTTTTAATTAATAAGATGCAAATATTTGAACTGTAACATAATTTTCAACTTTGGTCACATTTGTTTTAACTATCGGCCATGATTTAATTTCCCTATTTCTTTTTAATAAGTTGTTTCATTTTTCTTTTTTATATAGGTGACCTGTATTTTAAAGATTATTACTATAAAATCTAAAAATAAATACATTATTTTTTCATATATCAAAAATACACTCTAAATAGTTGATTCTGTTTGACATGTTATACAATATTCTTCATTAAGCTTTATCCTAATTAACTGCAAAAATGACGCTCTTAAGTATATTATTTGTAGCAAAAACATTTGTTCGATTTCTTTAAAAAATGTTTTAAAAAATAAGAGCTTGTAAGGGTCTTTTATCTACCATGAAATCGTATCTTAAAAGTAAGATTACAGCACTAGTTAGTGTATACTGGTCACAGGTACCAGTAAATAATTAATAAACAAAGAAATTTGATTAAATCAATAACAAAACAATAATACAAAAATCAATATGATGAAATATTTTCTGGTCTAAATTGATATTTGTAAATTTGTTAATTAAGTTAAGAATAACTCAAGACAAATAACGATTTTGTTCTGTTTTTGCCCTTCAATGATATTTAAGGAACTTGGTTACTTTTGAATTAAAGAATCTTCAAAGATTTTAACTGAGATACTGTTAACGTCTTCTCTTAAAGTGTCTTAACATTATCGATCCACAGTAAAAACTAGCTGTGTGAAAGCCTATGGTGGGCTGAGTTGGAGTTCACCGGAATCCTACGGAACCTCTAAAAAATAAAGGTTTGATCGCAAACCAAACAACACTGGGTAAACATTAAAGAAAGCGCCAGGGTGAGGGCATTGACCGAGTGTTGACAGTGTGCCTAACATGGCAACTACGTCGACCCACAGAGTAAATACCAATAGTGAAATCAATCTAACTCAGGACATAATTCAACAAAACTCAACTTGATTATATCACTTTAAAGTGATGCTGATATGGGTGGGTGTTGAGAGAGAGAGAGAGAGAGAGAGAGATGGTATGAGATGGTGTAACTTTATGCATACTCCGGGCTTGACCTTGTAAAATCATGAACGAAATTTTCAGATACACTTAAATGATGTACACTAACAAAAAACCTTTTTTTTTGTAATATTTCAAGTTTCAAAAACGAAATCCAGTGTTTCTTAATCTTGCTTAGAATGATATTAGAAGACATCTCCGAACAGGACATTGAATATCACCGTGACGATTTGATAGAATAGATAGTTAATTTCAATCCACCAGTACAGGCTAGTAAGAGTTATCTTTCGTAGAGTAAATATAGCATTAACATGTGGGTTAATATGAAATAGAACATCTTTCTGTAAGAGATGGAATTATAAGCTAGTTTTTACCTATATATGTTTGAAAAAATCTAAAAGAAGTACATGTATGTGACACATCTGTAGATGGAACCAGAATCGTTGATAACTTTGTCTGAATGATCACCTTACGCCATTGACCACCCGAGTAAGAATCATTCTCTGATTCTTTTATGGACACTGTTCTGTTTATAACCTCAAAGTAGTTGTGGTAATTGATTTTGTTTTCTTATAAATATTACTGATATTAAGTACTTGTAAACACATTTTATATACAATTTATATTTTTCAACACTTCAGAATTTTATTGATTTGTAGGCACTTCGAGATCATTTTTCTCGAGGTGCACTGTCTAGGATGGTAGATGCCCTTTACTTCTTGTTCGTGTAAATAGTCAGTTAATGTAAGTATTATTAACATTATTATATGATGACTGTATTTTTAGTATCACAAAATAAGAGTGTTTGAAGTGAAAGCTATTAATAGGAGAATATTTATCAGAAGTATAGCATTGCGATATGTTGTCAAGTAAATACCAGAGTTATGCTATTGTACCATTGTTTTTAAGATTTTATGATGTATTTTGAGAAAGTGTTTTGAGTTTGCCTGTAAATTGATATATGTAAAGGTAAAATCTATATTTAGTTGCTTGATTTTGATTCATGTTATAAAGTAATATAGTAGTAGATACAGTATACCAGTGTATACTAAGAATAAGTACATTACTATCTAGATATACATGTACAAGACTTCAAGTAAACTGATCGTTCGATACTGATAGATCGCACAGTTTACCCCATATTAGGGAAGGTATAATGTGTATATAATTATGTTTTGTAGAAACATCACAATTGATATATTATTCAAATCACTAATTAAAGTGGGAGCCCTAGATGGACAACTTGACTTGTTACATTTCGTTTGATAAACATCTCCCCTCGAGTAAAAGCAATCATTTAGTTTAATATCGTGGCTTGCGAAGATTTTAGTTTAAAAAAAAATAATGTTTAATGAATTCTATCTTCTCTCTCCTGGCACGCTGCATCGTTTTTAAAAGTGGGGGAGGGAGGGGGGCAGACCTTCCCCGAATCTTGACAAGCAATAACAAAGCAAAATCTAGTTATAATTTTTACAGTGTCCAAAACAAGTGAGGGGGGGGGTGGCAGTTTGTTCAAAATTCAATTTTCTATATGTGAATTTAAGAAAATATGTTCTAAAAAATGATCTCGCCCCCCCCCCCCCCCCCCCCCCTCCAACATGATGCTACGTGTCTGCTTTCTCTATCTCTGTGTCTCTCCCTCTCTTTGAGGGATGTCAGGCTACCAGGCCCCCTACAGTACTGGTAATTGACTCACTAAACTTGACTCACTAATTTAAACTACTCAATTAAGAACGCTTAAAACAAGTGCGTGTCATCTGGAAATTGATGTCGTTTTCTTGGATTGTTTGCGGACAGTTGGTAAGTGGTTAAGGTGGAATAACACATTATCACAAAATGGCTGACCTCTGATCGAAACGACATTTCGTTTTATTAAAACGATTTTATCGACGGCAACATGTAACTTACTCCATAGCCGAGCGGGTAAAGTGTCGGGCTTGTGATCCGTACATCCCGAGTTCGAATTCCGCAGGGGCTGTTGTTACTTACTGAATTGAATTTTTTAGATATTCATTTTTTTATCCCCAAGCTGCAAATTTTTCGCTTATTTGACATATGTGCAGTTTATTTCTCATTATACCTTTCATAATCAAATAATTTACTGTTAATTTGAGTGACTTTTTCCAGGTGCGTTATTCCACCTTAAAAACCCAACAACTACATTAGTGCTTGATTCAAGTAAGTATGGAACGCCATAGCTGCCTTATGTGGTTATTTCATGAGAAGATGGTGCTTTATTATTATTACTTATTGGGTTAGTTACTGACTCACTACTGAAATATATTGGGTTGATCAATCTCATAGATGGCGAGGCGACGCCGAGCCGTCTATGAGATTGATCAACCCAATATATTTCAGTAGTGAGTCAGTAACGAACCTATTAAGTGTTTTGTTTTCCCGAGGACTATCAAGCGACATATTTATTCACAAATAGCGATGATCTACGCAAAGTCATGTACAAGATGCCTAACATCTCGTCCAATTTAACTCATTTAAACTCTTCAAAATTATCAATCTCACCTTTCAAATACTTTAAAACTCTTTGCTTCACCCATGTTTACTTACAATGTTTTGTTGCTATTCAATTTTAAAAGTTTTCTCCCTTTCCTCTGCAGAGATTTGACCAAATCTCGAAATCTCGATGCTGCCATTTTATTCTGCTCCAGACACAACAATGTAACGTCAATATTCAAAGGGCAACTACTCTAATTTCAAAGAATTTCAAAGGGCAACTATTCCAAATACTTTAAGAACTTACGGCATGCAGTTTCTGTATTAAATACTATGAAATGTCGAAATGAGTAAGCGAAGCGTCGGCCAATGACGGCCATATTGCCTAATATTAGTTCTCACCGAACTCACATAGAGATAGATAAGGCAATCACGTGCTACGTTTAAACCAATGAAAGTGTGACATTTCAGTTCAAGGGAAAACAAATTATGCTGTGGTTATTTCATGTGTGAAGATGGTGCTTATTTATGTGAAGATGGTGCTATTATATGAAGATGGTGCTTTATTAAGTGAAGATGCTTTTTTATGTAAAGATGGTGCTTCATTATATGAAGATGGTGCTTTTTTTTGTGAAGGTGCTTTTTTATATGATTGTGCTTTTTTATGTGATGGTGGTTTTTTATATGATGGTGCTTTTTTATGTGATGGTGCTTTTTTATATGATGTTTTTTTATATGATGGTGCTTTTTCTCGAGAGGAGATGTTTATTTACCGGATTGATAATAATTCTCTTGACTTGCATACAATTACTACTCAATGAAAATGTAATACACACTACAAAAATATGAGAATAGGAAAAATGTTACAATCCAAACTACAATATATATATTTTGTTCTTCTAAATATACTTTATGTTATTTACAGATGATAGAAGACGTCATTAATGGTATTTGCGGGACAATGGGACCGGTCCTAGAAGAATTACAGAAACTGAAGATGAACAAAAGTGCTCTCCATACTTTATTCCTCAGCATAGAAAGGTCCATAACTCTTTTTACGTCGATTCCAAATTTAGACATTTTACTCGCTCTACAGGCAGTGTTACCATCCGCTGTGTAGCTGTGGGAAGACAAAATATTTTGGACCTTGTGAAATTGCTCATATCCTATTTTCACCCCCATCATACGGCTCTTCCGAACGCGGAGGACTCTGCAGAACGCGGAGCAGTGTTAAGTTGACACGGAAAAGCTAAGGTCTTTAATGTTCCTTCAAACTCGGTCATAAAATGTTTAATTGAAATTTCTTTTAGGTTTAAATCATAAAGGGATGATTAAGCTTTCAAATGGTATAAAATTCTAACAAATCGAGAAAGAAAATTTTCCGCTGTTGGTGTTTAAACATCAAAATCGTCGAAAATTTTTGTAAACATAAACTTTAAGTAACAAGTGTGACCGCTCAACGCCATTTCAACGCAATTTTAAAGAATACAAATCTGTCAAAATCATAAATCTACATTCTATCCAAATTTCAAGTCATTATCTTAACTTTGTAATGAATTATGAACGTTTAAAAGGGAACAGGGTCGGTAAAAATTGGATCGTACGAACGCGGATGTTGGTTCTGCTGAACTTGAGGACTATGTTGAAATGGAACTGACTGAACGCGGAGGAAAGTTTTGTTTATAATATCCAAATTTAAGTGTTTTGCCTTTCATTTTTATCAAACAGTTCTCATTAGTGACAATATGTACAAAATGCGACTTTTTTATATTGAGATGGACCAATCTGTATAAAATCGGCATGTTTAATCATTTGTAGTGCCCAGATATCAGTGAACAAATATATGTCTAAACGTGTAATTTTTTTTCTTTTGTATCACATAAAATAGATGCAGCGGGTTGTATGTAATTACTGCCCATCAAAAAAAAGACAACTTCAAAGATATAATTGACCATTGCATCGAAAACCATGGAAACGAACTTCTGAAATATAGAGAACTTCGGTTGAACGAAAACAACAGAAAAATTATTTTCCAAACAAAAACGCACAAAGGTTTTATTCCTTCAAATGTTGTAAAAGATAATAAGTGCATCGTAGTTAGTGATGATTTATAGTGTACATTATATTAGGGATGTGAAAAGCGCAGACTTGATTATTACGCCAAAGAAAGATGAACTAATTAGATGTCTTAAAGTGCATTTAAAACTTTTGAAAATGAAATGTACATGTGGTGATAACAAACAGTGTTCAAATTCAAATGTCCAAAGGAAAATTACGAAACAGGAGCAGAGCGAAGACGGTACTCTTAAAAAAAACCAGAGGTAGGATCAGGTGCCATGGAAGAGTGAGCATCCTCTGCTGACCGGTCACACCCGCCGTGTGCTCTTTGTCGTAATCGGGAGAAAACGGAAAAGTCCGTACACAATTAAGTGGTTAATTATGGTCTGACAATTAGTATGAAAAACGTCAGTCAGCATGCGACCCAGTGGATGATTATATTTGCTGACAAGGTCGTTGTATCGACCATAAACTTACGTGATGACAGATGACAGATGACACACATTTTTTCAAATGAAGCACCGGGAACCTTTGACGGTATTCCTTTTTTGCTGGTATATCAGGACTAAATATAGTCTTTTCTAAGATGGTGTGGATAGAAATTTTTTAAAAAAAATCATAAGAAACTGTTCACCGCTCGAGATAGAACTTAACTAGAATAATACAAACTTTGGCTTTTTAGGAATAAAATTTTCGGTAATCTTAGATAATATGATAAACTTAAACTACAATGCAAAACTAGATAATTAAAAAAAACTTTTAGACCATTTGAGAACACCTGTGGGTAAATAAACAATTAATAGGAAAGTTAACACTCATAAATCACTGATTATTGCATTTAGTAGTTACTTTGCCAAATCCAAGTAAATAATTCTAAGAGAACTTTGAGAGAGAAATATACCTTTATCTTTTGGGAAGTAAATTCTCAAAATAAACAAACCATAACACCAGACTATAAATTTGGCGTCTAAAAATGGTGGACCACTCTGAAGTTATTGCTCTGAAGTCAAGCAGGGTATGGGTACTTTTTATGGATAAATTTGTTAGAGGCCTGTTTAGATGTAACAGTAAATAATCTATGGCTTCGAGGAACATATTTTTATTCAGACTTAATAATTCCTAACATAATTGTTTTTGGAAAGAAGTATTTTGTAGCTGACGGAAGATAAAAGATATTTTTAAAAAATGATAATAAATACATAAGGTATAGTTAGAAGACAATTAATGATGCTTTGAATCCCTCAATAACATTAAAGACTCTCAGTTATGTATATTTAATAAGGAAGAAATTGGTCTGAAAGATATATCTTAGGAGATAAAAAAAAATCATAGAATATTTTTTTCACTATTCAAATAGAATTATTTAGTATTAAACGTCTGATTGTATTAAATTCAATATATTGTATACTGTTACATGATGAAAACTCATCAACTGATTAAGAAATCACATGGGTCCAAATGATAGGGACCGAAAAGGTCGGGGTAGATATAAGAAAGCACCCATTATAATTTGTCATGGATTACGACTTTTCCTTCTCGATGAAATGTGGTTAAATAGTTGAACAATATCAAGAAAAGTCTCTATGCCATAGATATGTACATGCTATGAAGTATGTATTTCAGACTTTACATATTAAATTTTCTCAAATTATGTCAGCTACAAACAACGCTGGTACTTCCTTTTCGTTGCGAAATAAAAGACTATTTAGAAAGATAATACAAGTCTCTGTTTAATATAAAAAGATTATAAATATAAAAAAAATTAAATTAAATCGAAGAACATAAGTTTTATCTTTATAAAATTTTTTATTTTATCAAAAATTGGGGTCGGCGCTCCCGTAAAACATTTTAAAAATAAAAAAAAAAGTTGGCCTAAAGTTGTAAGTTCTTCCTGCCAATTGCATTTTTAGTAATTACTAAAGTTTGTTCTGAAAACATATTAATTTGCTTTATTTATACTTTTAAAACTAGGCAATCATTCTGGAAGACTGTTTACTTTCACTTTCTTCAGCAATCTCTCTTAGATTACTGTAGGTCTAGAATGATTGGTAGCAGTATGTACGCGGGACATAATGATGACCCACGCCGTGTGACGACATTTTATTATGTGTGTGAATATAAAACGGTTCTCAAATAAGCCGAAAAATATAAAAGTTAAGTTGTTGCCTTGTTTAAAATAATAACCATAAAAATTGTTCCGGCTTATACAACAGTAATAATATCCCTACGAACAGTGCATTTATTATTGTTTGTTTGGGGTTTTTTTTGGAATAGTTATTGTTTAGCAAACTCGTAATGGTTTCTTATATCTGTTCTTTAACCGAAAGCCGTAATTTAAAGGGTCCATGTTTTCTTTCTTTTTTATAATAATTAGTTAGTTTTTGGTCATTGATTTACATGAATTTATATGAATCGTATGCTTCTTGGTAATAAACAATAAATACATGTATATTCATATGCAATATAAAGATAGATAGATAAATATGTATACTATAGGAATCCAAGTTTATCAACACAATGTGCGCACTGCATTTTAACATTTTCTCCTTGTCGCCCAATAGATTTCCGTTTCTCCTTCACACTTCCTGCCACTTTGATAAACAGCGGTTATTATTCGTGAGTGATGACAATATAATACAAAACTTAGATTTTAAGGATCTTTCGTAACAACCGCTTGACCATAAGTTTATCGTTAATTGTTGGTCATCCTACTAGGAAATAACAAGTTCTTAATCTTATCAATGTGATTATAAAGTGTGATTACTAAGAATTGTAGATTATGACGGATAGTAATATTACATAAGATATGACATTGTTACTTTTTTTCGGGGGGGGGGGGGATTTCAGTTAAAAAGACAAAAACCAAACTGTCATCAATCAGTTCAATTAGGGCATGAAAAAAATAAAGAATAAAATAAAAAAAATTACCAGATAGGTAATCAATACAAAACAAACGTAAAAATACTGAAAATCTATGAATACCAGAAAATGATAGATAAATAAATAAATAAATAAATAAATAAATAAATAAATAAATAAATAAA
>WFKH01011801.1:2273024-2301299 GCA_016163765.1 Magallana hongkongensis
AAGCTATTGTTGCTCAGGTGAGCGATGTGGCCCCTGGGCCTCTTGTTATGTTTACACGTTGTTTTATGTTATTTCATAAAATTTATATATAAACCATTATCTCTAGCAAACACCCTCTTTTTCCAGAGAGATGTCAGGGATTTATTTGTCATAGACGTATCTAGTGCTGAAATTTCGGGAAAATACTGTAGTATTACAGAAATGTCCCTATTGATGCGCATTATTCAGTGGTAGCAATAAATCGCATGATTTATGCCCTATGTTGGTGAACTATTAATAGGTCACAGCACAGTCACCGAAGTTCAGATTAGAATCATGTGTTTGGACATTTTTGACACTACATATAAAACCTTTATATAAATTGTAAATAGTTTCAGTTAATGTTAAAAAGTTAAATTCTTCTCCGAAGGCGCATAAGGCCGGTGCTTATCTCCGGCTTCCGTGGTGCTAAGTGGATGAGAATCCGCCCTGGATGGGACACCAGTCCATCGCAGGTTAACTCCCAGCGTAAACCGGTACCCAATTTCAGCTGGGTGGACTGAGACAATGAAGATATCTTGTCTAAGTGCACAACACACAACATCACATCGGGGTTTGCACCAGCGACCTTTGGGTTACAGCCTAACGCCTATGATCAATGAGTCATGTGCTCCACTTTCAGTTAATGCACATGTTCAATTATTGTGATTTAGTAGTCATAAGGAAAATATACATATATATGATTTAAAAAATATCATGTTTGAGTACTAAGCATTTCTTTTGTTTCTGTAGAGATTTTGTTCCTCCTTTCAACCCTCTGAAAAATGGAGACCAATCTCAGCTAGGGCGTGTGAGAAATACAAAGTGGATACCAAGTTATTCAGGGGAGGCTTTAAGGCAGTAGTTCTGAGGAACCTTTTGGGGAAAAACTCGTAGACAAGTTATCGAAATAGCAAATAGCTGTTTTTCTGTGTTCACGTTAGATTTTATACTACTTTTTATAAAATTACACCAATTACTCAATATTGCATTTAAACGGAATTAAACATTTGACATATTAATGTTAGATGTGTAAAAAGCTCTCAATATTTGAGAAATTATTTAGGCTTATTTGTATTTTCAATTCAAAATGTAATATTGCTATTAGTTTAAATAAAATGTTAATTCTATGTAAGTATAGTTATTTATTTAGAATTGATACTGGCAAAAGTGTACAGTTGTCTGGAAAAGATAGCTCAGATGCAGAATTTTCGTCCTGAAGGGAAGCTTGACCGACGACATCCAAAAAATAAGCATTCAATGCTTAAATTTGGAATAAATAAATAAGTATCTATTTTGCGTGTTGACAATCATTCCATAAGACTGAACGTATCTACGGCATTGCCATACAGCAGCACCGAGATCTCCGGGAATCAAGCTGCAGCCGGCGTTTTGTAAGGCCAAGGAAGTCATTTGTGACGGGCAACAATCGGTTAGGACGCTCAGAAAGGGTAGAATTGGCGTACTAAAATAGACAATTCACCGGCAGAACAAAATACTTAAGTTCACTTTAACTTGATTGTGACTGTATGGTTTTAGATTGAAAACCGCAAGTTTTCTTTACATTTCCTTTTCTTTATAAACAATAGTCTTTCTTTCTTTTCTATAAACTATACTGTTGAAAAATATTTTATTAGCCTTTTTTCCCTAAATTTTCAAATATAAAGGATAAATAACCTACTTGACTCTTCTTGAAACCTTGAACAAGTTTCGATGTATAAACAATAAACAAAACAACAATTTATAAAATGTATTTTATTTTCATTTGAACATACATTCATGTAATTCATTATGTCAATATACCATAATTGTGATTTTTTTTCCCTATTGAGTATTTACAACAAATATTTTATATACAGCTATGAACAGTGATTTTAAATTTCAGAAAAGATACTTTGACGACCCATAAACAAACGTGTTTATGAACCATTCTACAATATCTAGCCAATGACAAAACTTTGAACAATTTGGGACTACATACTCAGTATTCGATCTAAATAGGAACCCATCATCGCTCTTTTGCCTGAACCCCTGACCCAGGGGCCATGAATTTCACAATTTTAGTAGAGGGCTTCATGGACAACATAACCATTCATTTAGTATTTCTCAAATATATATGGAGTAAAGAAGATTTTTTAAGATTTAATACATTTTCAGTATATGGCCACACTGACCCCTGACCCAGGAGTCATGAATTGCACAATTTTGGTAGAGGGATTCATGGACATCATAACCATGCATTTAGTTTTTTTCCCACATGTGTTGGAGTAGAGAGGAAGATTTTTGAATATTTTGTCTCTTTTTTTTGCACAATTGGCCCCGCCCATGAGGCCCCGGGGGTGGTAAAGTCATAAATTTCACAATTTAGATTCCTCTTATCCTAGAGATGCTTCAAACAAAAAATGGAAACAATTGGTCTGATAGTTTTAAAGAGGAAGTTAAAAATGTAAAATTGTCAACGCACGACGACGGACGAAAACCAATTGCAATAGGTCCCTAAAGTCTCAGGTGAGTGTCTAAATATACGAGTGTTTTCTTTGTGAAACATTGTTACTAGCATGTGTTGGGAAACCGAACAAAATAGGTTTGATCAGATGGCAATAGACAAAGTTGATATATCAGCTTGGTATGCAATAACGTTAAAATGGGATTGATGTGTTGCATTAATCCATACATTTCACGAGAATTACTAGCCCCCTCAGCCGTTGTACGGAGTGTTGTCCTCGGATTCTTCAGGGAAGTTCATTGTAAGGACACCGGTGGAGTACCACATCCTCTTAGTAATGACCCCAGCGTTCAGTTTTAATTCCTCAAGTTCTGCCTCACTCATGTAATCCCGGGGGTCGGGATTAAGGGGACATTGTAATACAGCGTTAAGGCGGGGCCAGTTCCAGTCTCTTAATCCGGGGTTCGTGAAATCAACGAAAGACACTGCTCGAAGAATATCCGGCATTTTACACGGAGCGGAAAATACGGGAACCACTTTTTTACTCCTTGCTCCTGTAGAAAAAATGAAACGAATTAAAAAAAACCCTGAGTTTTTTATTTTTTGCTTTCTCTTAAACTGTTTCCACGATGGATGGAAGGGTCTAAAGATATTTTACCTGGAGACAGACAGTGGGCAAATTTGAGCTGGAAATCGGCCGCAGCACTTTTTAAGAAATCTGGAGATAAAATGACCAGTGTTCTTCGACACCTGAAAAAACACCACCATACATGCTATTGTCGTCAAATTTTGAATTAATAAAGAGAGTCTTTGTAATCTTCATACTAAATATGTCTGTAGAAATCCAAACATCCCATACCGTGTAGCAATCATATGAGCAGAGACTTTATAACGAGAGCCTCCCGGCAGATCGTCTCTCCAGGGGATGCAGAATTTCAGATTGTAAGGTGGGGCCTCAAGTTTTCCCGCGAGCTCCTTCACGAACTCCAAGTCCTTCCCCACCGGGTTATATATCACAAAGGCGTCGTAATAGAGCGTGTCACCTAAAAATCCAGTAAAACTGTTTAGTTATTATATCATTAAATAATTGTAGAATAAATACCACAAGCACATAACAAACACACGCGCGGATCCAGAAAATTTTTCCGGGGGGGGGGGGCCAAGGGGTAAATTTTTTTTTTAGGGGGGGGGCGGGGGCCAATTTCGGGAACGTTACTAATTCAATTTAATTAATTTAAATACCCCCCCCCCCCCTCGATCCGCACATGCAAACATCAATCCATACGTTGCTTGGCTTAACGCCAAGGTGGAATATCTTTTAACATTATAACAGTTCATGAGTAAACGTTAAATTTTTCGAAGAGAATGAGTGGAGAGGACATATATAGGCACTGCCTGTTGTCCAGCCCCATTATGGGATTATTTTTATGCATAATAAAATATTGTTTAAATAAATGAGTGACATGTCGTCAGTTGAATTTTTCAAACAACAAAAAGTTAATTACTTTCGCGTTGATATCATTGTTTGACGCTGCATGGTTAGATTGTACCTAAAATTTAACGTTCAATGTAAAACGTTTTGGCTCGTTAATTATATTATTTGGCTTGTTAATTATATTTTTAAGCAATAAAAGAGTTTGTTTGTTTTTTGTTTTGCTTTTTTTTTTTTTTTACATCATTTCACTTAAAATTGTAATGCGTGATTTTGCCCCTAATAAAAATTCGTCCCGAAGCGGGTATTACTATATAGCAGATGGTTTTGCAAATAAAAAATTAAACCTAAATGTACAATCTTATTTTCAATTGTCTAAAGTTTTTATGTGTAATCGAGGTAAAAAAAAAAATTGGACTGAATCATCTCAAGCAGTAAAGGGACAAAACCAAACGAGTTCCCTTACATGATCTTAGTATTTTTAATTTGCGCAATCCAACCTTAATTATTTACAACTGGAATATTTGTATATTTTTGATAAGACCCATTCTGTATATATAAATACGTGAAAGTGTAAAACTTTCTAGGATAATTCGTTATTATGAAAAAAAATCGAACCAAGAAGCTTTAAATATTCAGCTGAAAAAAAAGAGAGAAATGCCTTTTACCTTTCTCTTTGACGTCATCGATGGTGATTAGACCTAACTTGTCACTCTCGGGATTATAGTCACATGAAGGTCGGTTTGGTCCTTGAGAAACTGTAAAAATCTCAAAACAATTAGAAATTTATCATTTCAATTCTGATTTACTATGAATTTTTTTAATACGTTTTTGGTTGTATATTCATATAGATGGATAAATATATTTTCTTTGCGTAAAGACTTTATCCTAATGTTATATATCAATTATGATATTATTGATTCAAATCATTCAGTATGACGTATATATCTATTCCTACCTTTTATAAAGGTTAACACCCAAAGTTACCAACACGCAAATCAAAAATTTCGTTGATGACTATTTATTCATTTCGAAATTTAATTAAACCTTTGTAAATAAGTTTTTTGGTCAAATTAAAGATAACGTTTGCAATTGAATTTTGCTAGTTTGGCTAAAATCCATTGTATCATTGTATAATTATATTTACATTGTATCGTATACTTGTATAACACACTAGTTAATCCTAGGCTATACACCAAATCTGAACCTTGGACATCCCTCTATTTATGCCTTACATATTATAATATTATACACTCTGTCCTGGATATACAGCATATCCTATCATTGGATATAAATCTAGAATTATCGAATTCTCGGATATAAATGTAGACTTATCTAATTCTTAGATATAAAACCTATAGTTTTCTTGGACATAAACATTTATTCCTTAGAAATGCACCGATGTTCTCCTTGGATATAATCCTATCCATTTCTTGGATGTACATCGAATCTTATCCTTAGATATAAATCCTATCTATTTTTTGGATGTACATCTAATCATATCCTTGGATAAAATTCTATATCTTATATCTTATAGCAAGATACAAGTCCCGTAGATATACACATATCTATGCCTTGGAATCTATTAACGCCATCTAAACCAACGTAATGACAGGAAGTCGAGTTTTTCTCAACTCACCACTGGGGTCCTGAATCATATCTTTTGAGCCTGGAATGTCTTTGTGGCATTGCTTATACCGATCCACATCTTTCTCTGGAAGTAATAACGACCACATTGTCGAGATATTTGTTTATGCAAACATTTATAGAAACACTTAAATAAAAAAAAAAAGAATGCTATTGATACTAGTTATCTAGTATTAGTTGTTCTTCGTCAACAAGATAAAAACGACATCTATATTAACTTATTCAAGATTTTGTGATTCTTACTTATCAGATGGGCGCATTCTGTTATGACGTCATCAGCTCTTCCTATCGTCTGCAAATGTTTTACGAGATTGTCGACCGTTGGAGAAAGCTCTGGTCTCGTTCCCCATTGATAGAGCATCTCCTGAGTCGGTTTGCTCTGTCTTTGAAAGTTTGTAATGTCTTGGAAAGTGAAACCGATAACCTCGGCCAGCCCTTGGTAATCGTTGGAGTAGTCTCCCGTTACAAAGCCCTCGGGGTCTAGGTAAGTTCCAAGTTTTGATCTGACGGACATGTTGAGGGCGTGAAGGGGGACATTTTTTCCTTCGGCAATCAACTGTTCCGATGTAATCGACATTTTTGTTGCGATGTATAGTCAGATACTCACCGATTTAACTTTAATCCATCAGTATACGGATATATAATATGGAATTCGTTACCTGTCAGTTAAATAAAAGATTCCATTTAGTAACATGAAGAAACAACCCATACACGCGAGTTATATCCACAAAGCCGTTTGGTAAAATCTAAATATAAGGAAGCACTTGACTATCATTTTAAGTGGGGGAAATAATTGTACATGCTATGTTTCATAGCGATAACGCCATGTTACATATAGTAATGATGCAATTACCATGAGCGAATACTAAATTGAATTCAAATTATTAACATCAAACAGCGTTTGTAGCTTATGCGGCAGACAGAGAGCAAGCGAGTCCTGCCTTAATAACTCAACATCTAAAGAAAACTCGTCAAAAACCCCATACGTGTTCCGATAGATACCCGATTAAAAGAGAAAGTGAAAGCAAAGAACAGACCAACCTATAGTGTGGGATAGTATGTACCTGGTCATGGCTCCCTATGTCCGAGAATCCAGTGTTTCCGATGGGAAATATCCGAGAGTGGAGGATCTGGGTCGTCCGTGAGGTTGTTCGCCTCTTATCTAAACTTCCTCGTTATTAGCTGGGAATACCCCTGGCTTTTGTGACGTAAATATTTTATTTTAAACCCTCTTAGTTAAAGTTTCCCGTTTTTAAATAACCGAGACACACTTGACATACATTTACCTTTTGACAGTATCACAAGAAAATGACCTGGTAATTTTGTAACTAGATGTTCAGAGCAAACTAATTCAAAACTACGCGATTTAGTAAATTTTACTGGGAAAATGTGTTCCAATTTGATCTTTTGGTATTCATACACATGGCTGTCTACAGTTACGTAAAATAGAAGCATTTATTTGTTGACTGGAAATCTTACCTGGTTTTGGGGTACTCTGAAGGACACAAAAAAGTTACGGGATGCAATGCGTTTCATAAATCTAATTTTATTAATGTAATATGTAATGTACATATAACATATGACACATGAATATTCAGCTTTACGATACTTTATGGGTTCAAGCAGTCAGGGGTAAGAGAGAGTTGTGACTATAAGCAGCGGTTGGTGTGGTGGATTTTAAAAGACCCCCATATCAGGGGCCAACTTCCTTGTATTGGAGATCGGCGATTGGTTGAAATTTTAAACACCCGTACCCCTATTAAAATCGTCCTGGAACACAACCAAGAGAGTTAAGTTTAAAATAAAATCTGTTCTGAATTCTTTTGTTGTTTCATTATTGAGGTATTTTTTTTTACACAATGCAGAATACAAAACATCCAGCCTACATGTATTTGTACAAAGTTTGGGCTGATCTATAGGTGTCACAAGGTGACGTCTCCGTGAAGTTGTTTAATTAATCCCTTAAATTTACTTCCACTTGGTATTTTTCTTCTTCTTTTTTTATAAAATAAATCGATTATATGTACATCCACCAAGTATGTTTCCCTCTATTTCTTGCGGTAACTTATTGTAATTCATAGCTGTGTAAAAACTGACAGGACTGAAATATATATGCCCCGTTTATTGATTGGTCGAAACCTTCAGCAACGTTAGAAAAATATCGAGCTGCACGAAATAATCATGATAATGTCAGACTCAAATTCTCATAGAAGGCGATATGGCTGTTACTTTTAGCTAATGCACTGATGTACATTAACAGTAATTTTGTTAATTTTACATACTTTTTACAATCAATTTATAATTTTGTTTAAAGAATGATGTAAATATTAACAATAAAATGCTTTCTTTGATGATTCATGCGGTTTATGGACATAGCGATCATTGCAGAAAAAAATTACATAACCAATATCGCCACCTTCATATCCAGCATGAATCACCAAAGAAAGCATTTTATTGTCTAAGTAATTCATATATATTGAAACTTACAAAACTAAAATCTAATGAAACGCTTATTCGGGTTATGTATTTTTTCTGCAATACTATCTACCTTCATACCCACTTGAATCACCGAAGAAAGTATTTAACTGTTTGTGTATTCATACATTTATTTACACATTCTCATTTGTCCGTCATGTGTTCTTTATTTTACTTGTGATTGATGAAACAAAAGTAAGACACTTTGCGGTCTATAATAATTCCAAAATTTTAATACTTTATTTATTTATACTATATATAATACTTAATTTAATGCCGGGCTAAAGTCCAATTTGTGGTTATTCATATTTTCCATTTGGATCTGATCAATGTTGAACTGATGTACTGACTATACTCTTGGTCCTTATTCAAATGTTGAAGTACATATAAGAGTAGGTTTTAGTCCAATACATTAATCAACCACCTTTAAAGATAATTAGAGAGGTTTAGCAGACCAACGCGCGTGTAGGTTACAAGTTAGAGCTACGCGTACCCGTTCATATTACTTTTCCTGTTTAGCAATTATAACGTGTACCTGTACGTGTAAATGTTTTAAATGTATTTTTATATTTTTTCTCATACTTATCTGATAATTTTTAGTCACAATCGAAAATTGAGAATTGCATGTGTTAATTTTATTGTACATCATTTTTTATATATGTTTATTTTTATTTATACCAGTTGAATAAAATAACAGAGGCATTGCATGTTTTGGAGGAAGAGATACGTGTATTAATACTCCAATTACATATTGAATTTCAATGAAATTTTATGTTTGTAGGTATCAGTATTCGCATTAACAACCTTAAGAGAATTACACATATTTGTTAGATAAATAGCCAACAGGGAAACAGAAGCTACAAGTTCGACCTTACGGGTGCTTTGCAATTTACACGTACGTTTATTCGGGTACATACGTGTAGAGATTCGTCATTACACAAACTGATGACGTAATGCACATATTTTCCTTTCTACACGTACACGTACGCGTACACGTCGGTTTGCTAAACCTCTCTAACATTACACAAAATGAATGGAATGATCAGCATTAAATAACAAAATAAATAAATATAGAGATATAAGTCCTAGCTTCTGCAGATTCCGGTCTAAATTGTTTTTCAAACTGGGAGATACATGTACAGACCTGCAGTTACATAACTTCCAAAAACCATCACGTCAAAATTTCAAGCATATACACCTATAACAACAAAATTCTAAATTCAAAAGAAAAATAATCTTTGACATCTACACATTTGTCGTAAATACCTAAAATGTTCCACCAAATTATGTGAAGCGGTTTCAGGGGTTACGCTGACAAACTGATCATTTCTATATTCTATATATGGCAAAAATTCTAAGTTGAAATAGGCCCCAATTCAAAGAAAAATAATGGAATCGGAATTTCTTGGCAATATGCACATTCACACATTGTATCCTAAATGCCTACAAAGTTTCATGAAATTCTGTGCTGCGGTTTAAGGGTGTTCCGTGTTACAAACTGCATGTTCGTTTTAACATGTATAGTCAATATATGGCCAAAATTTAATTTCAAAAGTGCCGAAATTTCTGTTAATCTAACAAAGTTGAAAAAGAAGTATTGAAGTATTGTCGCAATTATGCCCTTTCTATAATCTTTTCTGTACAAACGATTTTCCCCCAATATACTTATAGGCAAAGATCATGGAAGAGAATCCTCCTTCCCTGGGTTAGATGGTCTATTACCCCCTCTCCCCGATATTCTTTTTGAATTGTTTGATATGATAATTTTTGTGCTTACATGTATATAGGATATTTTCTCCTGTTTTGACTGTTCCTGGGTGTGAATACGCCAATGCAAATATTATTCTAGAAAAAGAATAGGGTGAATAAACATTAATTTCATGTTTGAAAGTTCATTTCGCCATTTGTTTTAAATCATATTAAAAAATAACTACATTATTACTATCTTCCGCTCGGTCAAATGCTGACTGACGTTTGTCATACCTATTGTTAGGCCATTATTAATCACCGAATTGTCTACGGATTTTTCCGTTTTCCCGATTACGACAAAGAGCACACGGCGGGTGTGACCGGTCAGCAGAGGATGCTCACTTCTCCATGGCACCTGATCCTACTTCTAATTTTTGTCGAGGTCCGTGTTTGCTCTGCTCCTGTTTTGTATTTTTCCTTTGGACTCTTTGTTATCACCACATTTCATCTTAGACAAGAGACCAACAGGCCTTAACGGTCACCTGAGTACCAGAGCCCATACACAGACCTTTTGAGAATTCTGATATATGCATTTAATTAAGCTCATTCTGGAGTAAAATAAAATCTAAAATATGGTAATGACCATCACCTTCCTACCTGAAATCTTACAATAAGGACATTGATAGGAAATAATTGTCCCATATTTGTTAACTTTCAAGATAGCTTTTATGTTTATAAGTTTTCATAGATAAACTAAAGATGGCTGGTATATGGGTATAGTCCACTAAGGCATTTTCGATAGGCGGTAATGTTACCATTCGAGTTCATAGCTCCGGCCCTAATTTTTGTTCAGCAACGAGGGACCCCTTGAATAAAAGCTCATCAAATTTTCTCTCTCCTGTTAATTTTTCGTGGTGTGAAGTCAGATTCGTTTTCTGGCAAAATGCGTCTGTATTGAAAAACTCTGAAAATGAAAGTAAAAGTAGGGAATTTCACAGTTTTGGAAAGGGTATACATCAAACAATTTCAATTCTTTCCTTCAAATGATAATTCAATTTTGACACTTTTAAAATTGCAAATCCTCTTTTCTGACATGTGTCAAGCATTCTGACTTAAAATGTCCCAATAAATGTATATACACTCTGCAAGTATAGGAACTATTTTGCTTAAGGACACACGAGACGTTCCTCAGTTTTAGATAATTTTCCTTGATAGATTATTATTTTCTTTTATTTGCATTTAAACCTGTTAATGCCCAGAAATTCAGGGTGCATTACCAGGCTCTTTTTGGAAGGATAATAATTTGAATTTGCCTTATAATAGCAAACAAAATGCAACTGAATGCTTATTAGTAAAGGCATATTATATATTTTCAATTGAAACTATATATCCAAATAGAAAAATGTCATATAACATGAAAATATAATTATGAAATTACGTAGTGGAAATCTTCACATTGCGGAGATAGGAAAAAATTAGAAAATAATGGAAGATAGGTCGCGTCTGACCTTCAAGGCACTACTTTGTTGTCCTACCGATTCTAAAAATAGTTAGAGGGATATACCCATATATGTTTTATTAAAAACAACAACAACAACCATCCCCCTTCCCATCGATAGTAGTCAGACATACACTCTCCCCCTTAGGCCATCTAATACGAAAACAAAAACCACTAATTAGTTAATGTTTGTTGATCAATTCTCATGATTTTACCTGTTCATTTATCAACAATTCCTTCAATGACACCATCTGGCATTTACTCAAAAATTATTGTACACATACCACATTCAGTATTTTTGGCTAGCCAATTTTTACTTTACTATAAACAATTCTACTCTTTATTTAAAAACTTAAAAAACTGTTTTGGTTGTTTTGTTTTAAATAAATAAAAATGCTTGTTTACCTCTTTTAATATTTTAACTTCTTAATTACATTATTTTACAATGATTAATTATTAAATATGAACAAGCAAGGGAAGATAACTCCATTAACTGTTAAACCCCTACCCAGACTCTTGTCAAAGGATATCTTAAATTTTGATAGACAGCTTCACTCATTTTCTTTTGTGAATATGTATTCATTTCTTTCATCAAAATTTAAAGGTATATATGCCGTTTGAAACGAAAATTTTATAAAAGAAATGTTTACGTTTTTCAGTTAAGCTACAAAAGTTATAAACTTTCTGCAAATTATACAGTTTAAATCAAACACATTTAAAAGTATCAAATATAAATTCTAATTAATTTATTTACTGACCGGGTGGGTCAGTAAACGCCCAACTTTGAAATATTCATAAGCACGTGATGTGGCAAGCTAATTTTAGAACGTACACAAGATGTCGACGCGAAAACGTGGTCGGTCCGTTGGCAGTGAAATAATGCGTTCGGAGAGAAAAGAAAGAAAAAATAGTTTGACAGAGAACGTTGTAAAATTAGAATCTATATTGGAGACCACTTTGAGCGGTGGACACGTATTAGAAATTCATGTTTAACTAGTATATGAGCTTGTCGGCTTCTTGCTATAGACAAGTGGGTCAAACAGCGGTGAGTTTTCTTTGTTTAACAAGATATTAAACTTATGTCTATGATACGATATTCATTGTCTGAATATGATAAAACTTGTATAGCTATCACTCGATTACTTAAAATCTATAAATTGTATGTTTTGAGTCGAGAGGCACCAGAAGAGAAAATTTTGACGTTCTATTTTATAATTATATATTTTGTCAAATGGTCAATTGCGAAAGAGTCATCGAAACCAATACGCAACCATCCTCATAAAATGCAGATGACAATATCTGATATTTTTTTCTGTTAAAAGCACACAAATCTGTTTATTTGAATTCAAACAACTGTAAACAAAACTGTCGTATTACCTTGTTCTGCAAGCTGCTTTTCTGAATTACTATTCCCGCGCACAAGCGCAAATCCACCTCAAACGTTAATCGTTATAAATATGCATAGGTAACTCGCCGTTATTTATTTTCAAAAATGGCTAGAACCTCGTTAATATTTATCAAAAAATTGCAAAATTTTCTAAAAACTTCTCTTTCATATATCTAGTCATGCTGACAAAATTTGGGTCTGGTTTTCAACATCACAAAAATGCCGTAAAAAAAGGCATATACATGTATACCTTTAAAAGCTGAATAAAATAATTAAAATGTTTAAACATAATATACAGCCCACCCACACCCATTATATGGATTAATTTTACACAATATGACAATTTTGGCCCCACCCTTGAGTCAAAACTTCTTCTCAGGGGGACATGAAATTTACAATAGTGGAAGAGGGCTTCCTGGTCTACTTAATTTGAATTCAGTTTTTCCTACAAATGTGTTGGAGTACAGAAAAAGATTTTTGAAAGTAAAGTTGAAATTGTTAATTGATGACAAACAGCAATTTTCTTAAATAAAACTACATATTCGATATATGTTCATTTTGTTACTCCTCCCCCCCCCCCCCCCCCCCCCCCCCGCCTCAACTTCTGCCCAATGGCCTGAGGACCACGAATCTCACTATTTAACATCAGGACATCATGAACATAATAACAATGCATGACTTTATCTCCCACAACGGTGATAGTACAGAAAAAAAATAATAAATCAATACAATTTCACTATGTGGCCATATTGGCCCCACCCTAGGGTCTGAACCCCTGACCCAGGACCCATGAATTTCACAATTTTGGTAAAAGGCTTCATAGACATCATACCATGCATTATTATTTTCAGATATATATGGGAGTAGAGAAGAAGCTTTTCTAAGATTTAATCCACTTTTACTACACGGCCATATTAGCCCCACACTAGGGCCAAAACTCATGACCCAGAGGCCATGAATGTCACAATTTTGAAAGAGGACTTCATGGACATCATTACAATGCATTTAGTTTTTCCGCACATGTGTGGAAGTAGAGAAGATTTTTGAAAATTTGGCTTTTTTGTATATGTGGCCCACCTATGGCACCCCGGGGAAGGAAGAGCCATGACTTTCACAATTTTGATTCCTCTTACCATAGATATGCTTCACACCAAAAATGGTAACAATTGACCTTGTAGTTTTTAAGAAGTTAAAAATGTAAAATTGTAAATGCACGATGCACGACGCACACCGTACGACGACAGACGAAGACCTATTGCAATAGGTGAGGTCAAGGGGGGGGGGTGCAATGTAGCCA
Organism: Magallana hongkongensis; assembly: GCA_016163765.1. Taxonomy (NCBI): domain Eukaryota; kingdom Metazoa; phylum Mollusca; class Bivalvia; order Ostreida; family Ostreidae; genus Magallana; species Magallana hongkongensis. The sequence goes on from WFKH01011801.1 coordinate 2,286,914, forward strand.
TGCAATGAAAATGCAATGAAAATGCAATAAATCTTAGAAAATCTTCTTTACTCCTGCAAATGTGGAGGAAAAACTAATTGCATGGTTATGATGTCCACGAAGCCCTCTACGAAAATTGTGAAATTAATGGGTCCTGGCTCAGAGGTTCAGACCCTAGGGTGGGGCCAACATAGCCATACAGTAAAATGCAATAAATCTTAGAAAATCTTCTTCTTTACTCCTACACTTGTGGGGGAAAAGAGAATTGCATGGTTGTAATGCTCTCTACCAAAAATTGTGAAATCCATGGCCCCTGGTTGAGTGGTTCAGACCCTAGAGTGGGGCTAATATGGTCATATTGTAAAAATGTATGAAATCTTAAAAAATCTTCTTCTCTACTCCCACATACATCTGAGAAAAACAAAATGCAAAGTTATGATCTCCATGTAGCCCACTACCAAAATTAATAAATTCATGGCCCCTGGATTAGGGGTTCAGACCCTTGGGCGGGGTCAATATGGCCATGTAGTAAAAATGTATTAAATCCTAGAAAATCTTCTATATTCCCATACATTTTTGTGAAAACTAAATGCAGGGTTATGATGTCCACGAAGTCCTTTACTCAAATTGTGAAATTCATGACCCCTCGGACAGGGGTTCAGGCATTAGGGCGGGGCCAATATGGCAACATAGTAAAAATGTATTAAATCTTAAAAATCTTCTTCCCTACTCCCAGAAATATTTTAGAAAAACTAAATGCATGGTTATGATGTCCATGAAGCCTTGTACCTAAATTGTGAAATTAATGGTCCTGGGTCAGGGGTTCAGACCCTAGGGCGGGGCCAATATGGCTATATAGTATAAATGTATTAAAACTTAGAAAATCTTCTTTCGACTCCCATGTATATTTAAAAATGACTAAATGCGGTTATTTTATCTATGCCGTCTTCTACATTCTGCCACGTCAATTTTCTTCAGAATCTCAATCTGTACTACCACAGTTATGGGAGATAAAGTCATGCATTGTTATTATGTTCATAATTTCCAGATGTTAAATTGTGACATTCACTGCTCAGGCCATGGGACAGAAGTTGAAGCTTTTTATGGGGGGGGGGGGGGGGTGATAAATATGGCCATACATTGAACATGTATTTTTTCTTAGGCTAATTGCTGTGTTTCATCCATTAACAATTTTAACTTCATCTTGAAAACTACATGGTAAATTGTCACTTGGCAATATTGAATTAAATATTTGTTGTAGTTTAGGATATCAACTTTAATATCCTGTGCATTTTATACTTGTAAAATAAACTGTATGCATTTTGTGTGCATTATACATATAAATGAAGCTGTAAATATTGTAAAAGATTGACTAATAAAGGCCTGTAAGTCTCTTTTTACCAAGAGTTTACAATTTTGGCCCCTGGAGCTAAGGTATAAATTTTAATAATCCAAAATTCGTCCGACTCCTCTTTCCAAATATCAAATAATAAAAGCGGGGTTACAGTCCTAGGAGTCTCAGATTAGGGTTAAGACTTCAAAATGAAGCTTAAAATGCAAACATAAGACTCTCTGACATGTCAGTCGAAGGGCTATTGTTCTCAGGTGACCGTTAAAACTATGGCCTCTTGTTTGTTGAACTTGTACACATCTTTCAAACCGTTAAATGTGGATCCGCTCCATTTACAAGATGTGAAGCAGAAGCTCAGGTCTTGGCTATTACAAAGTTATATGTTTTTCGGTTCAAATTCTAAATTTTCACGACATTTTTGGCTGATAATTAATCAATTTATTGGCGCAAATAGAGAGAAATAAGTTCCGATTGGCATAATTAAGTTTGGTATAATGTTAATAATATCTTAAGGTATCAGATGTACAATTGACCAAAAAATGATGCCTGGTAAGGTACATATTCTATATACTCATTTGATAGGTATGGGTATGTAATTTCTAAAAATTGATTTTTTTTCCCGCCAAATCACTATGGGGAAGTAACTCTAGCGCTGCAAATCATGCACGGTCAAATACTATTTTTCTTTTGATAGGTATGGGTATGTAATTTCTAAAAATTGATTTTTTTCCCGCCAAATCACTATGGGGTAGTAACTCTAGCGCTGCAAATCATGCACGGTCAAATACTATTTTTCTTTGTCAAAGACGTGTGTTAACATGATTAATATTGAATAAATAAAAATTGCCAACATATTTAAATAATAATAAAGTTGTGAAATAAATTTTACACTTTTACAATATCTTTTTTTTAATTTTGGAGAATTATTTTTTACAAGGACCATAACAACGTCCCGCGATTTTAACCCCCATCGTCAGCCGTCACAATCATAATCTAACGCATATTCTCGTTACCCGGTAATTTTACAGTTTTCTATTCCTTCACATAGTTGTTGAGTTTTTTCATTCAGCAATATGTCTGCATGAAAAAATATTGTTACTTACTATTACAACGAAGTCGTGAATTGCGGGTTACATCAGGCGTGTAAAGCGTTACGAGCAACGCGTGCGAGAGCCGTGTGAAATGTTTCATCAGAATTCATTCGGAACCTTTAACTCGTAGAAAAAAATATACATAGCATTATCTTTTAATCAAAATTGTATTCTTTACCAACAAACAAAAGAATACGGAGACTGCCTATAAAGCCTGTCTATGATGTTTCCGTACCGGTACAATAGTGAAAACATACTACATCAACATGTTTTATACAGTTAACAAAATATGATTTTTATAGAAAAAAATTCAAATCAACTATATGTGACACTGTGATGTTGTAATAAGCATGTATTTTTTAACACGATTAGATTGTGTACATTTCCACACATAACCTCCGAGTCTCGGACATCGGCTAACTGGCTGAACCTGTCAATCAAACTTTTAGCCTTTAATTTCATTGGATGGTCACGCGTCTCTTTTATGTCAACAGCTAATTGAAACGAAATTGACTTTAAAGCAGTCGGAATCAGTATTTAATAGTACAATTTGAATAATACGAAATCCAGCAATTTAGAGTAAAAAATATACTGTTCACATTCTATGAAATGCGAAGGAAGAAAATTGATTGGAATCCCGATAAAAAAATACAATCAATTATGATGTCATTATTTGACTTTTATGAACTTGATTAACGGAATTAAACACAATGATTACAATAAACGTGTACAAGCAGTTTACTAGAAAATACTTATTAAAATAGTTGGTGGTAAATACACCGTTATACAAATGTTGGGTCTGAAATATTATGTATGTTTATTTTTTTTTCAATGCACAGTATTGAAATTAGATATACAAAAATCAAACAAATTAAAAAGGGGTCATACAATTACCGGAATACCCCAAATTCAAGTTATGCACAGTCACAAAATCTACAAAATCAATGATTGAAACGACCTAATTTCGACGGAATACGTGACACACGCACTGCAAACCTTACTCTACAAATTAGGGTTTTTTTTCTCCACGTATCGTAACTGCGCAGCGGGGAAAAGAATAACATCATACAACGGCAAATGACGTAAAACTGCTACAACGTCATAATAAACGTCAGGGTAAAAAATTAAAATATTTTGTTTCAAAATTAAGAAAAAAAAATCTTGCTGAAATTTATGCATCAGTTGTTTATTCTTTTCTGTTTATTATGTTAAATCCGAAATATTTCGAAACTTTAAAAATTTAATCCAATTTCCGTAATCTACTGAGTTCATCCCGGAAAATCCCGAGCTCTCAGGCTCAATTGTACATCCGATACCTTAAACGATTGGCAGATCTCACCGATTTAACGGTATTTAGACATAATTATGCGCGTACGGTTCTCCGTAGAATTTACGTCATTCCTAAAGTTTTCTTTAAAATTAAGACATTCAGTATAATAAAATAAATAGTACCTCGCTTCGCGTCGGTTGACAATGGTTTTTTTCGGGGGTGTCAATTTCAACTGTTACCCTCCCAAACAGGCACTATATTGTGACACTTTGCTGGCCTAGTAGTCAACAACATGGGTCTGGATTCATACTCATAAACTTGTGTTTTGGTGGAAAGTTGCTTTCGGGATATCATTTTTTGAAAAAATAATCATCTATATAAATCAGCTGCTTTTCGAGGAATATCACTGAGTAATCTAATATATATCATTAAGAAGAAAAGTGAGACTTTGAGTCTTACATCATCATGATTATTTCGTGCAGTCCGTGATTTTTCTTAGGTCGCTGTAGGCTTCGACCAATCGATAAACAGGGCGTGTCGATTTCAGTCCTGTCAGTTTCCTGTCAGTTTCAGCCTCTGTAGATTTCGACCAATCGATTAACGGGGCGTGTAGATTTCAGTTTGGTTGTTTCTACAGAGCTATGAATTAACTATAAGTTTCTGTGAGAAATAGAGGGGATCATACTTGGTAGATAAATATATACATATAGTAGCAAAATTATGACCAAAATAGTTCAAAAGGGCCAAAATTTTCAAGAAAAATAACGGAATCGGAATTTCCTGGCAATATGCACATCTAAATATTATATCCTATAAACCTACGAAGTTTTACGAAATTATGTACAGCGGTTTTACAGGAGTTGCGCTTACAAAAAAAAAAGGACTGACCGACGGACAGGCTGACTGGCTGACGGACGGGTCAAAAATATTATACTCTTCGCAACATGTTGCGTTATGTATTTTATAGAATCATGCTTCCTTTTCATATGCTTTGCCATAATATATTTACATGGTCATAATCCAGAATTTTTTCTGCAACAGGGATGTTCCCTAGGTCTTAAACTCCAAATGAGACCAAAGGAGGTGTTACCTGAAATACATTTTCTTCCTTTTGAATAAATGAGTAAAAAAGAAACTTCATTCTTTGCAAAAAAAGAACCTTGGAGTTTCAGCAAGGTTACCATCGTCTCTTAAGCTTCTGGTAAACACAGGTCTGTAATCAATTTCTTGTAAAATACTGTCCAATTTTCTAAGATATAAATCAGGAAATGTCGCATAACAGTGTTTTCGATAGGTGCCTGTAGGTCATTTACAACAATCTTCACATGGATGGCGATAATTTAACAGATGATCTCTACCAACTCATCTGCACCAGCTGACGAAGCACACGAGCATGCTTCAATGAAATGCTTTTGATTTTGCAGACAAAAAGTTGTTGTTTGAATAAAAATGTTGAGTTACACATTCATAACCGGGCGCATCTTTATTCACGATCATTCGGAAACATTTGCTATTGTGACTTTTTGCTGGCCTGGCTGTCAACAACATGGATCTGATGCCCTGTTTGCCTCCCCTCTCAATTTAAGAAAAAAATGTAATATTAAGACAACTTGAAAAGCGTTCTAATATTGCAGCACATACTTTTTTTCATCAGCCTTTGATAGGATGGAGACCATCTCAATGAGTTTGCGTCCGCAGTGCTTCACACCCATATTAGAGGACTAAGTCATGCATGGGCGAACATAAAACGGACATAAAAAGACAACAATAGAAACATCGGTAGTAACGATTAGCGTCTTTGTCAGAAATCAAATTGTTTGAATTGATTGATTAAATTAAACTGATTACCAAGATTACAATATCTAAGTCACATTTTATCGACTAAATTTTTATTTCTTAAACCTTTTCACAATTTTGTATTTTACACTTTAAGACTCCTCTTCTATTTCATATATTTTTAAAAATGTATTCCTTTATCAATTTTATAAGACAACTGATACAATGCCATGCTTTACATTAATTTACTCTCTTCCGATCGAAAATGGGATGACATTTTCATTGAACATGTTTTGCCAGTTTTTCTAATTAATGACAAGACTTAATCAGTTTGGGACTATATAATCAGTATTCGATCTATTAGGAATCCACCATCCTCAGATCTATTGTTTACACCATTCCGATCCTAGCAAATAGCACGCATAGCAGATTCATTAACTATAGATGAATTTTTCAGTATGCATCTTAGATGGTTCACCAAAATCACTTTTGGCAGCTTTTGATACTTTAGACTTTTTTCACATATTTCAGGTTTGAAGATAAACATCTCTAAAACAAAAAATTTATGGATACGTTCAAAAAAATTTTCTAATGAAGTTTTTCATCATTTACGTTGAAAAGTTGATTGGGGCTCTACTTCTTTTAATTTACTTGGAATAGAATTTCTGCTGATTTAGATAAAATGACATTATTAATTTACAGTAAACAATTGCCAAAAGTACTTTCTCTACTTCAACAATGGAGGAGGAGAATTTTAACTCCCTTTGGTCGCATTACTGTTGTAAAAAGTTTGATTATTTCGAAACTTAACCATTTTTTCATTTCACTTCCAAATCCAAAACAAGATGTCATTTCATCTCTTATTAAGAGCCTGTTTGAATTTATTTGGAAATCAAAGTGTGACAAAGTTAAGAGAGAAGTTGTTACTCTCGATTTTCTAAAAGGTGGTTTAAAAATGGTTAACAATACTAACTTTATGGCATTTCTTAAATGTTAATGGATTAAGAAATTAACTCAAGGCTACAAACCATAGATGGACTTTTTTTTAAAAATAGTAATGACTTTGCAAAAAAAAACCTTATTGATTTTGATGATGATTTCCTATCACGCATGGTTTTTCAAAGAAATAATATTTTTTGGCAAGATGTTTTGATTCTTGGCACTACTTTACTAAGAAGCTCATTATATACCAAGAATATTTTCAATATTCCTGTGTGGTACAAACATATTATCAAGAATAGATTTTACTTAAAGATTCCATTTTCCATATATACCTCCAATGTCATAAAATAGTGTAATATGTGGAATATCAAAATACTTGACATATTTGTCTATTGATAAGTCTACTATGAAAAAAGACTGCACTACATTTATGCCATTTTATTTTGAGTCTTTTTTTTTTAAAGAAAAAGTTACAAAACATATATACATATATTTAACCTCCAATGAATGTGTACCTACAGCTAATAACAAACGGAATGCTGAGCTATGTGGTACTTTGCCAAATTATCTTTGTGTACAGGATGTTTTTAAAATCTGTTTCAGAACTTAATGTACTAATGATTCAGCTGTTAACTGGTTACAATATAGAATTCTCCATAAAATTCTTCCTGTAAAATATTATCTGAAGAAAATCAAAATTACTACCTCTGATTGCTGTACTTTTTGCAATGATATGTCTGAACTATAAACTATACAACATGTTTTGGAGAATAAAATAGGTTTGATCAGATTGCAAAAGACAAAGTTGATATATCAGCGTGGTATACAATAACGTTACAGTGGGATTAACCACCCTCAGCCATTGTACGGAGAGTTGTCCTCGGATTCTTCAGGGAAGTTCATTGTTAAGACACCGGTGGAGTACCACATTCTTTTAGTAATGACCCCAGCGTTCAGTTTTAATTCCTCAAGTTCTGCCTCACTCATGTAATCCCGGGGGTCGGGATTAAGGGGGCACTGTAATACAGCGTTAAGGCGGGGCCAGTTCCAGTCTCTTAATCCGGGGTTCGTGAAATCAACGAAAGATACTGCTCGAAGAATGTCCGGCATTTTACACGGAGTGGAAAATACAGGGACCACTTTTTTACTCCTTGCACCTGTTGAAAAAATGAAACAATTTTTAAAAAAAGAAAGGACGAAGTTTTTTTTTTCTTTAAAACTGTTTCTAAGATGGACGGAAGGGTCTAATGATAATTTACCTGGAGACAAACAGTGGGCAAATTTGAGCTGAAAATCGGCCGCAGCACTTTTTAAAAAATCTGGAGATAAAATAACCAGTGTTCTTCGACACCTGAAAGAACCAACCATATATGCTATCGACAAGGCAAATTGGAAATAATTGATAGAGTCTTTATAAGCGTCATACTAAATATGTCTGTAGAGAACCAAATGTCCTATACCGTGTAGCAATCATGTGAGCAGAGACTTCATAACGAGAGGGTCCCGGAAGATCGTCTCTCCAGGGAATGCAGAATTTCAGATTGTAAGGCGGGGCCTCCATTTTCCGCGCTAGCTCCTTCACAAACTCCAAGTCCTTCCCCACCGGGTTGTATATCACAAAGGCGTCGTAATAGAGCGTGTCATCTAAAAATCCAGTAAATCTGTTAAGTTATTTTAAAAATACACGTAGACAGATTTAACTCTGGAAATCGAAGTACAGTAAAGGCCAAAAGCATTAGGGTGGCAAGGGACAGTTTTTTTTTTTATACAATTCACTGTAGCCAGGAGATGTGTGTCTTCGGAACTCTGTAACTAGAATTTCCCCAGTTCCTATTCAGCACAAATACCTTTAATTCACTCCTTATAAGGCCAATCACCAATTTTTGAGGAAAATTACTTGTCAGAACGAGTAAAATTCTCTACATAGTGGTTTTTCTGAAATTTCGACTCTTTCATATTTCGCCCATTTTTTATGATTATTCAGCTTTTTAGATCTCCCCCAGCTAATTCCCTGCAAAGGGTTGACCTTCCGTACCGTGTGCATGTTGCACCATTACATGTCAGAAACTTACCGTTGTATGGTTTACTATGTCCCATCCACCTACTTTTCGTGTTATTTTACCCCCCGGTTGTAACTTGCAATTTCACCGTGTAAAGTCAACACAACAGTCATTGCCGCAAGTTTCGCATTTTACTTCTGATTCTCATGTACTGAACATTAGGGGCCTACATAATGAATTTAACAAATCAATTAATACGTCATACTGGTTCTAGCACCAAAAAGACACTTTAGAATAATTTATTAGATCTTGACCTTAAGCACTGCATATTGTCCAATTTCTTGGTGTTTATTTTGATGCATCAAAAAATATATTGTTTAATTTAATGAGTGGCATGTCGTCAGTCGAATTTTTCAAACAACAAAAAGTCAATTACTTTTGGGTTAGTACCTAAAATTTAACTTACGCAGTAAAACTTTTTGGCTTGTTAATTATATCATTAGGCAATACAAAAAGTTTTTAAACATTATTTAACTTAAAATTGTAACGCGTGATTTTGCCCCTTAAAAGAATTCGCCCGGTATTATTTTAATGCATTTGTTTTTGCAAATAAAAAATCAAACCTATAGTCTGTCCCAAGATATTTATGCTGCGCATTTGGACGATTTTTAATAAAAATACACATACCTGTGAAAGAAGTGCAATTGAAATCGATGAAAGGGAAAATTTCCAAGATAACTTCATTAACACATTATCATTTTTCCTTGGTAAAAATTCACAGGAACGAAAACAGATTTCCTACGGAGATTTATAATGGTGAATGTTGACATCTTTTTTCCATTCGGAATTACTCGGGACACCTCGCGCAATTTTTCAACGTTATCATTTCTCCTTGGCAATGGAAAATCCCCGTAGACTTTTTATTTTTAGCCCTGTATTGATACCCGACAAGCTAGAGGGGGCGTTTCAAAAGGTAAATCTTGGAAATTTTTCATACTATTGAATGAACATCGTCTGAACCAAGAGGTATTTATAAATATCGAATAATTTAAGAAAATATGCGGCAAAAATATCTTGGGACAGACTATAGATAAACAAATTTCTTTTTCAAATTGTCTAAAGTTTGTATTTGTAATAAAGGTAAAACAAAATTTGGACTGAATCAACGCAAGCGGTAAAGGAACTATACCAAAAAAGTTGCCTTACATGGCGCTTGAGCTTTGTATTTCTCTTTAATTCAACCAGAATTATTTAAAACTTGTAATATTTCTACCTTTTTAAAAAGACCGATTCTGATTATATAAATACCTGAAAGATAATTTGTTTGAAAAAAAAGAAAGAAGGATATTGTTAAATATCGAACCAAGCAGCTTAAAACATAGAGAAAAATATGCCTTTTACCTCTCTCTCTGACGTCATCGATGGTGACTAGACCTAACTTGTCACTTTCGGGATTATAGTCAAAGGAGGGTTTATTTGAACCTGGAGAAACTGTAAAAAAAAATCAAAACATTTAGAAAGAACAACGTATTTCTTTATCATTTCAATTCTGATTTCCTACGAACCCTTTTTACCGGGTTGGTTGAATACTCTGAATATATTCTTTGCGTAAAGATTTTATTGTTTAGTTTCATACCAATTGTGATATCATTGATTTAAATCACATAGTATGGCGTATATATCTATTCCTACGTTTTATAGAGGTTGACACCCAGAGTCACGAACATCTAACTCTTGTTTTTTAAGTAAATTGAAAATTCGTTGATGACTATTTATTCATTTCGAAACTCAATTAAACCTCTGTAAATGAGGATTTTGGTCAAATTAAAGATAACGTGTGTAATTGAATTTTGTTAGTTTGGCTAAAATTCATTGTATCATTGTATAATTAAATTTACACTGTATCGTATACGTGTATAAGCACGCTATTTCATCCTTGGCTATACACCATATCTAAACCTTGGACTTTCTCTGTCTAAGCGTTACATATTATGATAATATATATTCGGTCCTTCGATATACATCATATCTAATCTAATCCTTAGATATAAATCCAGACTTATCGAATTCTTTAATATTAAACCTATATTATTCTTGGATATAAAAATTTAGTCTTTAGATACAGTATGCACCGTTCTTATCCTTGGATATTAATCATATCGATTTCTTGGATGTACATCTAAACTTATCTTTGGATGTAAACTCTATCTTGTATCCGCAGGATACAAGTCCCGTAGATATACACCTATCTATGCCTTGTAGTGGAATGACAATACCATAAAATTGATTTTAATGTACCTCCCTACCTCACGGCTAATTTGTTCTTTTTGGGGAAGATATATCAAGTTATAATTTTCACCCGGTCGTAGAAATTTCTATGGTCATAATTTAAAATAATTAAAGGTCAAAGATCAGTGACTGAATTATGACCAAAAATTTACAAACTGAATTAATTTGTAAAAATTATTTATCAATTGTAAATATTTTTATAAGATTTTTGTTTTTGTAAGTTTTATAAAAAAAATTACCTATACCTTGTATGATTAAACCATGATGGTTAGTTTGTTGACCATCCAGCCCCATTATTCATACTATAAAACAATTAGCTTAGTGCTGTACTCATAGCAACTAATCAATACTAGCAAGGATTTAAACTTTCTAAATTTTTAAGAACTTTTTTATATTGTAATATATCGGAATCAATGTATCAAACTGATTATAGTTTTATCATTTTTTTATTGATTAAATGTAGTCAGCAAACCAAAAGTACAGTATTGTTTGCTTTTCTTCTTTGCATGTGGTTAGAATCGTCTATAATTTAACACGGTTTTAGCTAACAAGGCATCTAACTCTATCGCATACAAAATCCTTCTCGTGTTCAACAGTTTATGAACACCAGACTTTGAGTTGATCAATGTTTGTTTTCTTTACAAGACATATATAAAAATATGTACTATCATCGGACTTTTAGACAACAAATACTGTAATATCATGAAAATATCTTAATTTAAATTTTATCTATGAAAAATAAGAACGGATGACAACAAAGAAAAAACATTGAAAAACGCTATGATCTTCAATTTTTCTCCATTTAAAAAAATATTTGACTTGAGAAAACTCTACGACCGGACAAAAATGTTTGAAGAGGGTGATATCGTTACGAAAAAATAACTTTCAGCCGTTAGGAATGCCAGTCCATTAAACTCGAACAATAAGCCACTTTTTCTATCTTTGTCACTGCACTATTGGAATCTATTAACGCCATCTAAAGCAACGTAACGACAGGAGGTCAAGTGTTTTTTACTCACCACTAGGGTCCGGAATCATATCGTTTGAGCCCGTAATGTCTTTGTGGCATTGCTTATACCGATCTACATTTTGCTCTGGAAGTTATAACGACCACATTGTCAGGATATGTGTTTATGCAAACAATTATAGACACATTTAATAAAAATAGAAATGATGTTGATACTAGTAATCTAGTATTAGTTGGGTTTTTTTGTAAGTCAAGAAAATACAAACAATATTTATGTTAAATAATTTATTCAAGATTTGTATTGTGATTCTTACTTATCAAATGGGCGCATTCTGTTATGACGTCATCAGATCTCCCTATCGTCTGCAAATGTTTTATGAGATTGTCGACTGTTGGAGAAAGCTCTGGTCTTGTTCCCCATTGATAGAGCATCTCCTGAGTCGGTTTGCTCTGTCTCTGGAAGTTTTTTATGTCCTGGAAAGTGAAACCGATAACTTCGGCCAGTCCCTGGTAATCGTTGGAGTAGTCTCCGTTACAGGGCCCTCGGGGTCTAGGTAAGTTCCAAGTTTTGATTTGACGGACATGTTGAGGGCGTGAAGGGGGACATTTTTTCCTTCGGCAATCAACTGTTCGGATGTGATCGACATTTTTGATGCGATGTAAAGTCAGTTCTCACCGATTTGACTTTAATCCATCAGTATACGAGGTAATGTGGAATTCGTTACCTGTCAGTTAGATGAAAGATTCCATTTAGTAACATATCCACAAAGCCGTTAGGTAAAATTTAAATATAAGGAACCACTTGACTATCATTTTAAGTGGGGGAAATAATTGTACATGCTATGTTTCATAGCGATAACGCCATGTTACATTATAGTAATGATGCAATTACCAAGAGCGAATACTAAATTGAATTCAAATTATTAACATCAAACAACGTTTGTAGTTTATGTGGCAGACAAAGAGCAAGCGAGTCCTGCCTAAATATCTCAACTTCTCAAGAACAATCGTCAAAAAACCAATACGTGTTCCGACAGATAGCCGATTAAAAGAGAAAGTGAAACCAAAGCACAGTACAACTTATACTGTGGGATAGTATGAACCTGGCCATGGCGTCCCATGTCCGAGAATCCAGTGTATCTGATGGGGAAAATTTGTGAGTGGAGGATCTGGGTCGTCAGTGAGGTTGTTCGCCTCTTATCTAAACTTCCTCGTTATTAGCCGAGAATACCCCTGGCTTTTGTGACGTAAATATTTTATTTAAATACCTCTTATTTAAAGTCTCCCGTTTTTAAATAACCGAGACACACTTGACATACGTTTACCTTTTGAGAGTATCACAAGAAAATGACCGGGTAATTTTATAAGATGCGTAGAGGAAAGAAATTTAAAACTATATGATTCAACAGATTTTAAACTAGGACAAATGTGACCCCATTTGATCTTTTGGTATTCATACCGTCTACAGTTACTAAAATAAATTCGTTGATTGGTAAACTTACCTGGTTTTGGGGTACTCGTAGGGACAAAAACAAAGTTACGGGGAGCAATGCGTTTCACAAATCTTATTTTATGAATAGTTGTTAAAATGAGAAAAATATTGCCTAATAAGAAATTATAATTGATATTCACTACAATAAGCAGGGGTTGGTGTGGTGGATATTACAAGACCCCCATATCTGGAGCCAACTTCCTTGTATTGGAGATCGGCGATTGGTTGAAGTTTTCAACACCCGTGCCCCTATCAAAATCGTCTTGGTACACAGCCAAGAATTTGAAATAAAGTATGTTGTAGATTCCTTTGTAGTTCATTATTGAGACATTTTTTAAACAATGCAGAATACATAAAACCAGCCTATTTGTACAAAGTCATGTCAGTGTCAAAGGGTGGCGTCTACTAGCTTAAAGTTGTAAATCATTTTCCCTAAATTTTGCTCCATTAGGTATTTTTCTTCTTTTTTATCAAATAAATCGATTGTAATTCATACAGAAACTGACAAGATTAAAATCTACGCCATCAAATGAAACGCTTACGCGGGTTATGTATTATCCAAATGAATCACGAAAGAAGGCATTTTAATACATGCCTAGTTTGAATATTTATGCACACATTTCCATTCGTCCGTTTTTTACCCGAAGGTCTTTTGATTAGTGAAACAAAAGTTTATATCATACTTTGTTTATTTGTACTATATAATTGTACTTTATTTAATGCCGGGCTAAAATCAAATTTGTGATCATTGACATTTTTCGATTAGGAGCTGATGAATGTTGAACTGATATATAATGAACATATATAATAAATATAGAGATGAAGATGTTGGACTTGCAAATTGCTTCAAACCATTTCCAAACTTGAGAGTAATTTTGGACTGTACAGAACTGTTCAGTGAGACACCTTCCAGTGTGGAGTACCATAAACAGACTCACAGCAATTATAAACACCACTCCACAATAAAATTTCTAGTCGGGATCCATCCCTCAGGGGCTGTGACATACATCTCTAAAGCTTATCCTGAGGCGTGTTCAACAGAGCGAGCGCTCGCGATCGGATATGAATGCGAACGGAATTGGTTAACTGAACGCACTGCAAGCGCTCGCTAAAATCCAAAATGGCTGACAATGCATAGGTTTTTGTTTTTGACATTTACAATTTTCGTTTTTAACATAGGTATTTGATAATCCGGAATATACGATCGTTTGGGGTTTCATTATATATGT
>WFKH01011801.1:2323989-2349244 GCA_016163765.1 Magallana hongkongensis
CCCCCCCCCCCCCCCCCCCCCCCTTAGATCCGCGCATTGGAAACCTTGTCAAAACATAGAGTGGTTCTTTTCTTAACTAGATAAGAGTAAACTAACAACTTGTAGTTGTCAATGACAACAACAAATTTAAAAAAAATGGAGAAAAACCCACAATGATGATTTTTTTCTTTCAATAAATCAAAATAAAATCACGGTTAAGTTAATATTTATTTGGTAAACATTCGCGCTCGAAAGCACTTTTACACCCATTTTCTGCAGAAAATCATATAAGATTATAGTCTTTACGTGTAATGAAAACGCATTGTTTTGGAAAAAGTTGTTTACTTTGTCCTTGTTTAAACAAGAAAAGAAAAGAATAAACAATGCGTGACTTGTCTTTTACTTAGCCTCCAATTATGTTTTCTGACCTTTATGTAAGTAACTTCGCACTCTCCGCCTAATTGAAAATCACCCACGAATTACTGACCTTTAGACTTTTAAACTAATTGTTGATATTACGAATTGTCGACGTTTTACATCCCAAAACGGAAAGTAGACTTCCAAGAATACACATTAATTTTCAGAAAATCTATTCAGAAATTTATCAGAAATGCTGAATTAGCATGAAAAACGAACGAATATAGATCTGAAAAAAATATTCATATTTTCATCAAGGAAGTTTTACATTTACGTGTGAACTTTTAGTGTAATCTCATTAAACTAAATAAAAACCGTTGATATTGATCGCGAGTAGCTTTGTGGTTTTTTTTTGCGCGTGTTAAAAAAACGAGAAAGCTGAAACTATTTCAAGGTGCTTTGTTCTTAACAGATGCTGGTATATGGTGAGAAATGTTGTTACTAGGTTAAAGACCGTGAAATATTTCGTTATACGACAAATGACCATGATCTAAGTGTGACACACTCATGGTATAGTACTTAACTACATATAAATAAAAGTTTACGAATTTCAGTATCCGTAAAATATATGTTCCTGCAATACTCAGCCCCACTAACAACCCCCCCCCCTTAAAAAAAATAACCCCAAAAAACTAATAACTCCACTTTGCAGCGAAATGAATGCATTGACAATAAGGCAAAATTTGAGGGAAAATTATTAGAAATTCGTTGATTTTTGTGATGCACTAAAAATATAAATTAGTGAGTTATTTATTTATATGATGAGTAAAGAGACAATCTTAGAAAAAAGAAGAAATGGACGATGTGTTTTTAGGAGAGTGGTGTGGGTGACATATATATCTGTTTTATAACTTATTAAATTCTCATAAAATCAACAGAAGCATGCATGAAGGGTCATGAATTTTGTAAATCTGATTTCTTTAATTTTAATGAAGACTTCAGAACACTGACAAAACCTTCAAAAACATCTGAACCCAGACAAATCATTGCCAGGTTAAACAGGTCGGGGAAACTATTTTCTTTGACGTCGGAATAAATTTACATACTAAATGAGGCACCGACAAAATCAACAAACTGACCAATCAGCTGAATGACATTCCTGAGTTGAAATGCATCATGGGTTACAACAAAAAATTCAACGTTTAGAAAATGCTAGTTTTTCTAATTGCTTTTGGAAAGGCATACTCAATTTTTTCAAGCATTTTGCACACTTATAACAATATTTACATCATCATCTACTAATTCCATGCTCAAATTTACAAACACTCATTTTACAATGGTAAAAATTTGGTTTCATCAACTGCATTGTTTAAGTCCATTTGTTGACATTTGTGAGCCTTACTGCCAGCGCTGATATTTTAGTGAAGACAGATTTCACGTGATATTATGGTCCTAAGCATTCGACTCGGAGGTGTTCGTACATTGTCAGGCATTCAAAAGACCTCATGTGGCCATTTAAAGCCTAATTGTAAACGGTTAGGAGATGCGTGTTTGGTGCGTACTTTTGATATTGATCCATGTGAATCTTGTAAGAGGTATTTCGACGTACTATTTAACATGGAAAACTAGCAATGTTTGTTAATGTGAGCATGGAAAATCTTAATTAGTACCTAAACTTTGCATTTTTTACAAAAAAGTTGAAAAATTTTATGAATTGACGTTCCCGCAGTCATTTATTGTGATCGTTTATTGTAAAAACGTAAACATGTAGTAAATCACATGTGTTGCCTTTTATTCGCCGATTGGGCAGTTGTTCGCGGTACGCATCGCTCTGCGCAATGACAACAATATCCATATAAGGTAGTTTCCCCGACCTGTTAAAGTCAATGGATCTCAAATTCCATCTCTTTAAAAATTCGAAGAAATTCAGGAACAACCCTGACACAAGAGAAGTCAAAATAAATGAAGACCTGACTAAGTACCGCGATCGAATCATGTTCCTTGGTAGACAACTCTGCAGAGATCGCAAACTTAAATCTGTATCCTCTTCGAATGGTTCAGTCAGAGTGAACGATCTGAACAATCGAGCTAACATCCGTGAGGAGGCAGACTTAGTACCATTCGGGCACGTGATGAACCATACCTAAGTGTAACCAAGATTTGCGTAAAGAATTAAGTCCCTATTATTATGCTGTCGAATATTCCATCATTCTTCCACGCCAGTCACGTACCCATACAATGAACTGCGTATACTATACTTATATCTTGTGATATATGCTTTGAAGGTGATCAACGAACCACCCAACAAAACACCGCTCTACTTTAATGTTTGTGTGTACAGTGACCACTTTGTATATACTCACAACACACACCTTTTCTTTTTTGTTATCACTTCCTTTTTACTTATATTTTTGTTTACCATTTTTCACTTGTTTGTTTTGCTCATTTCTACTATTTTTCACGTGCTATTTGTAACGAGACAAAATGTCGTCGTCATATAACAGAAAATGTGTTTTGTAATGTAAACGCAAAAACATGGATATTGGTTTCTAAGCTATTTTCCGATTGTAGCCATTCATATTTTTATATAATATCCAAATATTACATTATAGATAATGGGTAACTCTGTAGAACAATATCGTGCTACAATCGGTCTGTTCTACCTTTCGTGTAGAGGTTTAGCAGTTACTTCTTTATTTTGTTTATTCAGACTTTCTGATTTTGTCCATATGATGAAAGGCTTTGTAAAAATTCTGCATAATTTTGCAAGACTTTTATTACGTAATGCGGTGCACTTCGTCAAAACCTGTTCATTTATGCAATACTATGTACACATTCTTTACCTGTTACTATTATTGTGTGGTGATATTGAACCAAGTCCTAAACCTGTCCATACTTTGGATGTATTACATTTAAATGTTAGAAGTATTCGAAATTTGTTACATTTAGCACCGGATTTTGATATCTTATGCTTCACTGAATCTCATTTAGATTCAAATATTTTAGATAGGGATATAACAATTGAGGGTTTTAGTACAATTTTTCGTAGTGACAGAAATTCTTCTGGGGGAGGAGTTCTTATATATGTATCTGATTTATTGAAGGCAGCAAGACGCTCCGACTTAGAACCCCCCGATACTGAATGCATTTTGATAGAAATTTATAACCCTACCTTTAACATCTTTCTATATTGTACGTATGTAACAACCGTTAATGATACAACGCCGCTTAATGATATAAATAGCATTAAGCGTTGCAATTGCAACGCTTAATGCTATAAATTCTTGCATTAACAGTTGACATGTCCAACTGTTAATGATAAATCGCTGCTTAATGATAGAATTGTATCATTAAGCGTCACAAATGCACAACAGCCTTAACGCTTAATGAAACAAGCAAATATCGACACCCTCAACCGCTAATGATACAAACTTTATATCATTAAGCGTTGCAGTTGCACCCTTTAGTGATACAAAATTGTAAAAATGAATAAAATAACACTCAGTCTGTTGTTAGTAAAGCAATAAGATGTATATCTTGAGCAAATAAAGAATAGTAATAAATGACTTAGTTGTGTATCCATACTGTATTCATACTAGTATAAGAAAATTATGTATGTAGACATAGTATAATCTAATCATTTTACGTAATGCGTTTAAACAAGAATAGTCTAATATTTCAACAAACATTTCTCTTAAATTTACATGAAAAAGTAAATTATGATGTTAGCTGAAATACTTGTACCCTCATTAATTAATCCATATTTTAAACATATTTTTAACAAATTGTTTGACAATATTGATACCATGTACATTACAAATTTTTTTTAATGAAAAAGCAGATGATACTGTGATCAAACAACAGATGATTGTCTTTATACACGCAGTAAATTAGCGCATAAAAAACCTTTAATATGTAGAATTTTTGAAACAACTGCGTGATTTTTGCGGGATTGCCTATGGGAGACCGGCTGCTTAAAGGAAGCGGAATGAAAAGTGATACAGACAGGGCTTTTCTCGTCATATATCTCACGGACTTATCAGTATTCTGTTATCTATAAACTAATGAACTAATTTTATGGATCTTGTGTTATCAAGAAGGAGTACTAAATGTTATCTTCTAGTCTTTTTTTATTTATTTATCTTTTTATTTATTATTGGGGGGGGGGGGGGGGGGTGCTACATCCACGTAGGCAATTAGGCCAATGTAAGTGTTTACTGTTGTGCGAGATCTATGTTTTGGGTTTTCAGCCACAGGCGGTTTGATGCAGGGAAGGGGTGGGGTTCTACCCATTATGCTACACGGACTTATTATGAATTTCTATATCATTAAAATAATCATATATTTTTGTTTCATTTTGTAAATGTTGAAATTACTATAGGCGAGTATAAATTGAAAATTTACAATATGACAACTGGATACAAATTTAATTCAAACAAAGAGCAAGGTATTTTGTTGGGGGGGGGGGGGGGGGTACATGTAACTACGCGGCTTTTTGTGAAGTATGGAATGTCCGTTTTACTATTTGTTTTTAGTAAAACAATTATGTCTGTTGAGAGTTCTGTCGTGTTTTACTTTCACCCGGTAGGTTAAAAAATTACAATATAATTGTTTGATGTATGAATAAAATTTATGGATGAAGATATGTATTGTATATGACGATGATGAATTGTATTGTACATGTATATACATGTGTGCGATGTAGACAATGTTTGGAAATTTCGTAAGAATAGTTCTGAACACATGCCGTCAACAGTTTAAAAAAAAAACAAAATTGATCCCCCTTTAAGATTTTATTCGGATTTCTGTCATGCATATTAGACATTAAACGTATGAACACCATGAGAGAAAAATTAAATGGTAATTCAGTTAAGTGCAATACTTATATTATACAAAACAAAAATATTAAGACTGTGCAATCAAATCATTGAACTTTTGTCAACCCCCCCCCCCCCCCCCCCCACACACACACACACACTGCAATGATGAATCGGTCTTTGAACGCTGTTCGAAATCGCAAAACAAAAAGTGAACTAAATTTTCATTATTGTTTGCATGTAATGCTGATCATGCACGGATATACACTGTACATGCAATGGGCATATATTATTGGGAATAGGTATTAGAGAGGAGAAATACTTCAACACATTTATTTGGAATAAATGTTTAATTTTATTTTCTTTGGCGTTCACTCTTGCCTTAGAATTAATGATCATTGCAACAAGTATTCCATAAAATACTACACTAATGCGGGTCATTACCATTTGTAAGGTTTCTAAAGTAGATGTTTTATTTGATGCTTCAGTAACCACAAATGATAGTCATCTTGAAGAAAAACACGTGTATATCGAATTCCCTAGACTTACATGTATCATTACGAATTCATTATACGAATACAAAGAAGTAAATCCACTGGTCCCTGATACATTGCTATAACCGAGTTTTTCTGGTGTATCATTATGTAGGTATTATCTGGCATGCGTATTAGTTGTACTTTTTTTAGGACGATGTAATTTAATGACACAATGAACAAATATTTTTCTCTCCAAACACTGCTTTATTCCTTCTACTGATCCTGTTTATTATTCTTACTAAATATGTCGTTTGTTTCCCAACTGTGGATCAAAATTCGGTAAATGTATTTAAGGTCTGTAAAATAACTATATAAGATTAAATAGGAAATTTTGAAATCTTGTTTTAAAAAAAATGTGATACACACACTTTAAACTGGTCCAGCTTTCAGTGCCCTCAATATTTTGTTCAATCATCATCACAAAAAATATCACAAAAAATAAATCTCACATCTTTACCTTTATCAAGACTGGATATAATAGTATTATAAATATCGACTAATTGGTTAGTGGTAGAATCTCCAGGTTGAAACCCAGACTGGTATTTGTAAATAATTTTATTTTCAAAAGACAGTTGTGAATATGTTTAAACATAATTTTTTTGAGGATCTTACACAATACTGAGATAATAGATATGGACCTGTAATTATTAACTTCTTGAGCGCAACCCTTATTTTTGTATACCGGTGTTATATGGGAAATTTTCCATATACTAGGGAGTTTACCCAAGCATAAGGAAAGATTAAATAATTTTGTAAGAGGTTTAACTAAGGATTGAGATATATTTTTTATGATAAGGGGTGGTATACCATCAGGTCCAGAGGGCTTGTTTAAAATTAAAATATGAATTTAATCTAATACCTCTTGGTCAGAAATAATGAGATTATTCATGTGATTTGCTGGCCCTGGTCCATGTAACGGAAGGTCAGGGAGCTGAGGCTCTACAGGCAAAGATGAGATTTCAGCAAAATACTTGTTAAATGCATTAGCTTTGTCAACTGGATGAAACAAAGTTTGACCAGATGCTTTAAAAGGAGGTAGACTAGTGGTTTATGGCTATTATTTAGTTAAGTTAAAGATTTAATAATTCTCCACCATTTGCCAGGGGGTATTGTTTTATCAATCTGTGCTGTAAGTTTTTTGTTGTAATTATCTCTAGAACGCCTAATTTCATCTATGACTCTATTTCGTAGGTATCCATAATTTCCCCAGTGAACAGGATTTTGAGTTTTAACAGCTTTATGATGCATAAGGTTTCTTTTCCTCATTAATCTACGAATTGTATTGTTCATAAATGCTTTATCTCTAGGACGAACTGTACTAATTTTTGATGGTATGTGCTTGTTAATGCATTTGTTGGTTTTATCTACATATGTAGGAAAGATTTGTAGATATCATCAGTTTCCCCCTTAAAAGACATCTTCCTCCCAATTAACCTGTCTAACGTTAACGTCTTCATAAATTGCATTGTAATTAGCAGATTTATAATCCCTCACGCTTGTACGCATATTGTTTGAATGATTGAAATTTGATCTTAGTGCCTATTGTCGAATGAGTACTGCAAAAGGGTGGAAGAATAAATGAATCTATAACTAGACTAGAATTGTTAGTAAGGATAAGATCAATACAGGTACCATTACTAACTGTAAAATTTGTGACATCATGAATTAAATTATCAAGACCAAGTCTTCGCACCATTTGCCGAAAATTTGTACCTTGATTACTCAAGACATTAACATTGAAATCTCCTAATAAAAACACTGGTAATTCCCATTGTGCAACTTTTTAAAGATTTGAACAAAAAAGGTTCCAATAACCTGCCAGAGCACTTGGTGGTCGATACAAAACACCAACTAGAACTTTTTTACAATTAACATTAATTTCAGCCCATAGAATTTCTAAACCAGGGGTTGATAAATCATTTCGTTCAATAAAAGATAAATAATTTGTAATGTATATTGCAACACCTCCTCCTCGTCTATTTCTGTCTTTCCTGAGAGGAGGGTGAAAACCATCAATTGCAATTAGTCATTATGAATGGAGTTGTCAAGATGTGTTTCACTTATACATATAACATCAAAATTAGACAGTTCAGCAGTAACAATGTCAAGTTTTGGATATAAACTACATACGTTGTTGCGTGCAATACGAATGAACTAAGTTTAACATTGGGCAATCTGAACAAGGCCCAGGATTTTTTTTCAACACCTCCAAGAATTAACAATAATTTTACAATAACACCGTAGCTCGTATCGTATTTGAAGCATATTAAGAAAAGCTGAACATACCTTGGAATATTTAATGTCCATGGCCTAGAGTAAATTACTGTTTTTTCAATCAAAAGCATCGAAAACAATGATGAATATACTTATCAGCATGGCCATAGACACAAGAAGTAGTCGGATGTATACATAAGAAAAAAACCCCATAGGAACCGGTACCAACAAGGAGCATCAAATTCCGGAATGAAAAAATAGTGGAAAAATAATGTGATGGTTCTGGCGATAACGGGCACGAATTGCCTGGTTACCGCCTGAACTTACTGACACGCGCGATGACGTATACATCGCCCTTCCTTTGCCTGTCTTCGAAGAGAAAAGACGTGTTTTATTGCTCTGTTGTTTTGCCAATCATTTAAAATTCTATATGTGGCGGCAATCGCCAGTGAAGAGCATATACGATATCCATAGTGTTTTCTCTCTGCGGAATCACTAGCGACCTAAAGTAACGGTTAGGAAGAAACGCTATATTGGCGCTGCGAGCAGGGTGCTTAGATGGGTATTTGCCTCGCAGGCACGTGGAGACGCCAATTTGGATTTTTGGGGAATTTTATTTAAATTTTCGAGATGTAACTAAGGTTAGTTTTAAGCTCACCTGAGCTGAAAGCTCAAGTGAGCTTTTCTGATCACAGTTTGTCTGTCGTCCGTCTGTCTGTCCGTCCGTCTGTAAACTTTTCACATTTTGAACTTCTTCACTAAAACCACTTGGCCAATTTCAACCAAATTTGGCACAAAGAATCCTTATGAGAATGTGAATATAAATTGCAGAAATAAAAGACCGATCTTTATTCAAAGCAGAGAGAACATCGAAACTGTAAAAAAGGTGGTTGTATTGTAAAAAAAATCTTCTTCTCAAGAACTACTAAGTCAAATTCAACGTAATTTAGCATAAATAATCCTTATGGAAAGGAAAATATAAATTGCAAAAATTATGGGCTAATTCTGTTTCAAATTTGAGTAATTTACGAAAATAATAAAGAGGGAAGTCAATCAGTTTATAACTTCGGGTTCGGTATTTCATATATCGAAAATCAGATTCTTTGTTTGAAGCTACCATGTTGGAACCATGATAAACGGGTCAATCTCACAAAGATGAACTTGCTTGTTGTGCAACAGTTTACGTGCGAAGGGAATATTTGAAACATGCAAAATATATTTGTGCCGATTTTGTGAAGTAAATTGAGGTTAAATATTTCAATGCGTTGACATTTTCACTTGTGACGGTGTGTCACGAATCAGTATCTATTGTTATATTTTTACGTATTAGTATCCTGTAGGGAACCTCTTAAACGTTCTTGTGTAACTAGTTTTTTTTATACCCGTAGTGTACCTCTCTGGACACGGTGTCAGCTACAGTATTGGTCAGGGTTTTTTTTTCTATTGTTTAATTACCTTATTTAAACTGCCGCATTGCAGACCTGGCAGACAGTGGCCACGATTTCTCCATGGCAGGTATTAGCCGCTAAGGTTTGAGTAACCCTTTCTCCTACTAGGGGTAAGTTAAACTATTTTATACTTTTGTAATTTAACTACATCTTTGACTTTTTACATTACTGTTGAGTTTGTATTAAGTATTTTTTGTTACTTTTTGATATACTGGTTTTACGAGGTAGAACTGTTAAACATAGGTGTTTGCTCGCGCGTGTTCCTGTGTTTGTCACGTGTCGAATGTGTGTGCTTTATACTGGGATATAAATGCATGATATACTTGTATTTTTGCCGTGTAGTACAGTGTACTTGTATATTTGCCGTGTAGTACGGTGTAATTTGTTAATCATTTAGACGTGTTTATTCTTTGATAAGTAGTGTGATACTCCTAACGGTCTGCATTGTTCGTATTCGCTGTGATTTCGTGCTGTTGTAAGGCGTGCTGTTCTTGCCATAAGGTTATATTTAAGTCAGTGTGACTTAGCCTATGTTTATGAAAGGTATATCAATCATGTAACTCAAAATATGTTTACTGTTTAATTGAATAAGTTCCTTATCCAGTTTCTGGCAGTCCATCGCCATGGTAATACCCGTCCGCCACTGTCTCACGCCATGTTAGTTCTACTCATCTCCTCCGTTTCCTCACAGGATGGCCCATTCTACGTGCCCGTGCTAGAGACCTGGGGCAACGGAAAACTATCAATTTCATTGTATATAACGTGTATATATTGTGTTTATTTGTTTGTTTTTATCTTATATAAAAAAATGTAAATAGAAATCAAACCTTGTTCTTTTTGACTGAACAGTCACGACGGCTGTCGTGACACGGTGGTTTTATTTTGTTTTGATTTTCGTTTCATTTTCCTTTTTTATGCTTTTTAATTTTAGGGGAACTATCGCCTGTATTTTGGATTTTTTACGTATCGTATCAAACATAGACTTCGGTAAATCAGACAGCTGATTGTTTACCTGCGCAAAATGAGCAAAATCTGATGCAATTACAACATATTATTAAATACTATGCATTCTAATTTCTATTGGTAATTCGGTACGATCTCTACGTAATGGTTGATTAATGCAACGTGTTTTGTTAAAATGTTCAGCATTTTCAGTCTAAACGGAGATTATTTTCGCTGATAGAAATTTATAGGTATATAAATGATTCATTTTGAATAATAAATTGTGCTCTTTCTTTGTTTTAGTGCATTTTTTCTTGGTTTTAATTGTTTAAAATTTTCTATTTACTAACCGTATCTGAGAGTCAAGCTTCGAGTTATACACAGAGCTTTGCTCGAAATGCTATGTTTGTACACAGAGCTGAGGTCATGCTTTAGTTTGTGTATGTTTCAATTGCTGTAATAGGAAATACCAAGTTTAAAAATCTTAAGTTGAATGTAATAAACTCATGTCATCAAAAACATGACACACACCAAGCTCTGTATCTTGTTTATAGTGGGGGTGGGGGTGGGGCTAAAATAAAGGGAACTGGAAGTTAACCCCTACCGAAAATTTAGTTATATATTTTGCATATGATCTTATTTTCGGTAAAAATGGTATTCCATAAAAGTAAACATGTCAAAGATTAAGTATATGCAAAAGTAAGTGTAAAATTTTGATATTTCTTTTTGTTAATCTACCGAGGGGCCATATGGCACAATATCCTTTGAACGCCCATATAAAACCAGTGTTGCTTAGGTGAGCGATGTGGCCCATTGGCCTCTTGTCTTGTATTTTAGCGTGTTCTGCTTTGCGTATTTGATCCATCGTGTGGCGGATTACCCGCTACATGTCAGTTGTGAGATTATATTCCCCGTGTTAGAAAGTAGGAGTTTTGGTGCGGGAGAGATGTCCCGTCAGCTCGGTTTAGGTCGCGGTCGGGGAGTTCAGGAGGACTGGGACGCTCGGTTGGAAGGAAATGGTCTGAGAGACCAGGAATGTACTCCAGATTTAGATGAGCGTAGTTCTTGGAATCTACGGCCCGGTAGAGTTAGTTTTGCTCCAGATGTCTGTAGTAGACCTATGCCCCGTGGGAAGAGTGCCCCGTTTAATGTCACTCGGTGTGGGGAGGAGGAGATGTCGCCGACTCGGGGAGCTTTGAAGGACAAGTCCCAGGATGCACTGGGGCCTGAACAGTTCTATGCCCTGCTCCGGGAGAGACGAGGAATCCTTGAGGAGTTGGTGACCGGATGCGGGGAGAACCGGTACAGGTTCAAGGGAATGTGAGTCTGATACAGGGGACCTCGGTACCATAAACCGCAGTGTCGATAGCCAAGGTCAGGACGTTGGGGCTCTGCGGGGAGATATTAGCACACTAGTGTCTAATGTGACGTTCCAGTTAGGCTCCATTGATAGGAGTGTGGAGACTCAGCTAAGTAATATTACCCAGATGTTAGCAGGCATGTTAGGGGGTGATAAGCCTCAGCCAGTTACTAAGCCGCAGGAAGTCGGGGTAGCTAGTAATCACCCGGCGGTATCCGGGAGCCAGGGAAGTCCCTGTCCCCAGGTCCAGTGCTGAGCCGCGGCCTCCCTGCAGATCGTCCTACGGTGTCTCAAACTAGTTACGGGGGCGTTACTTGTGGTCCCGTCCCTCATCAGGTTGTGTCATTGCCTCAAGGACAGCCTCAGCTGTCATCGAGATACAGCGGTATGACCTCGGGACTTCCAAGTACTATTTCCTCAGACTCTATTTGTTTCGGCGGATCTGCGGTTTTTTCCCGCAGGAACGATCGGACCGGTCTTGGGAACTCATAGATCCAATGTCAGCAGCATTGAGTCCGTCGTGCAGGCACCGATAATGCCAAGGTCCAATGTCAGCAGCATTGAAGCCGTCGTGCCAGTCCCTACAGCTTTCAGATCTGTAGTAGGCAGCTAGGATTTCGGCTGTGTTGGTGTATTTGTGAGTCAAGCCGCAGCATCTGTTGGCGAACAGTCCCTCCTGGCAGCAGAAGCAGTGTCAGCAGGAATATCCCTGCTGAATCAGGGGTGTCAAATACAACGGGTGTGTAGAGTGGGGACCATTCTATTCTAAATTCTCCACTATGGCTGAGTACCACCAGTGGAGTGACCCCGATTGTCTATTCGCTCTAAGCATTACATAGCTGCAGGTCTGTAGCTCCCGGTCTGAATAAATTCGGATGGACGACCTGGGAGCTACAGTGCCTCCCATAGTAAAAAAAAAAACCCGCAATTTACGGCGCACAAAAAATTGCGCTAGTTTTGGACTAATTAACCTTATTTCCACACAAATTCTGTGAAAACAATTAGTACCATTGATTTTTTCAGGCAATTTACTACTGAAATCGTCACTTTACCTGCCTCAGACTTTCTCTTAAACATGCTAACCGACCTCGGAAAATGAAGTATATTAATTTACGTCGAGATCGGGAGTCGCCATTTTTACATGTAAACAAACTGCACCACTTCACTTAACGGGGCTGGTAATGGTGTTTAAAAGAATATCAGAGGCAAGTGAAGTGATGATTTCTGTAGTAAAATGTCCGAGAATTTTTTTGGAATCAAATATTTTTACAGAATGTGTTTTAAAATGAGAATAATCAGTCCAAAACTAGCCCAATTTTTGTGCGCCGTAAATATTGAAGTTTATTTTACTACGGGAGGCATTGTAGCGAACAGGTCGTCCTTCTGCTTTTTTTCAGACCGGGAGCTACACACCTGCAGCTAAGCCTTACACTGGAGGGGACGGCACTTCGGTACTTCGACATTTTGCTTCACCGAGGCACATTGCTGAGTTTCGGGGAGGTTGTTACCTGAATGGAAGAGCGTTTTAACAGGAATTTATTGAGGGCCGCCTTACAGTTGGAGTTCAGCTCCATTGCCCAAAGACCAGATGAGGCCATAGAGCAGTAGGGGGACCGAGTCATGGACACTGTCCAAAAAGTATTTGGTGGCGAAACCTCGCCTGAAATTTTCCAGGAGCAGCTGATCGTCAGGTTTGCACTTGGGTGCCATGATGGTGAACCTGGTCAACAGATCATTAATTATCCCCAGAGTACGCTTGAGGAGGCGATCAAGCGTGTGAAGACCTACCAGCTCAGCCGGAGGGCGGTAGTTCGCCGTCAAAGGGCAGTTATATCGGTCTCAACTGAGCGAAGGGATGAGCGAAGCAGTTCTCGCTCACCCCAGGGCCGAAGTAGCAGGTTCTCTGATTCTGAGCCCAGGGCTAGGATGAGCATTAGGGGAGGTTGGTTTTCCTCGAGAGTCTAAGGAAAAGGTTCTTGATCGCAGCCCTGGGAGAAAGTATGACCGAGAAAGCCTGTGAGTCGGAGCCGCTCTAAGGCCTCGAAATCTGTGATATGCTACGAGTGCAAGGAGCCAGGACATATGAGGCGAGAGTGTTCAAAGTACAGGCGGCGGGATTACTCTGGATCTCCACGCTCAGGCCTTAGGAATACCGAGGATGAGACAAGATTGAAGCGGCGTGTTCCAGATTCTGGTGGTCGGGTGACTTTCTCACATAAACCCACCGTCAACGCTACCTATGTGATTCCCTCAGTCAGGTCCGGGAGCCAGTCATTTAGCTCCGGAGCATGGAATGTACCTATACAGATAGGAGGCCAGGAGATTCATGCTACTATTGACACAGCAGCTGACATTACGATCATCTCAGGGAAAGTGTACGAGTTGCTGAGACCCAAACCTACGATTGTGAGAGACACTAATGTCAGAGTAGGACTGACAGCCCAGTACCTAGGCGATCTTAACATAAGAATTGGGGCTTATGATTTTGATCACCCAGTCTATGTAGCTAGGCCTCTTGCAGGATGAAATTTTTGTCGGAATAGATTTCCTGAGCGCACAGGGTGCAGAGGTATCCTGTGAGACCGGGACTCTCAAGGTCAGGGGAATCGCCACGCCCTTTGCGCTTAGTACTGGCGTGCCAGTGTCCGTAATTGATGCAGTCTCAGCACGTAGGGTACGGATCCCGTCGCACACTGCACAGATAATCAAGTGTGACCTGGGAAGGGATATGCCAGACTTTATACTGGAGCCAGCCAGTATGTTTCCGCCTGGTATAGTGGCCTCAAGGACCTACAATTCTGCGGGAACCCATGCTAAGTTGTGTGTGTTGAACATGACGGACCATAGCTATCTCATCAACAAAGGTACGAAGGTGGGGGAGGCTACTTCCGCTTCGTCCGTTCAAAGTGTTGATCCTGTCGTGCGACTCATGACAGTTGAGGGAGAATACAACCATCTCCATATCACCAAACTCCTAAAAGATCTGCAGAGTAATGCACCAGCCGAGGTGAGGGATAGTGCGGTAAGCTTGGTCAAGGAATAGACCGATATATTTGCAGTCGGTGATTTAGATCTTGGGAATATTACCATCACATAATATCACATAGACACTGGAGATGCTTGCCAGTACGCCTGCTGTGTTCCAGGGGGAAGAGGAGGGTCATTAAGAGAAAATGCTCAAAGTCGGCTTAATTCAACAATCATCCTCTGATTGGGCGTCTGCACCGGTACTGGTCAGGAGGAAGGATGGGAGTGTTCGGTGGTGTGTGGACTACCGGGCATTGAATAAGGTCACTGTCAAGGACACGTACCCGTTGCCACCTATCGGGGAGTGTATGGACACACTAGCGGGTAACCGCTGGTTCTCCAAGCTGGATTCCAACGCAGCATACCGGCAGATCATCAGAAAACTGCGTTTATCACCAAACATGGCCTGTTTGAGTTTACTAGGATGGGGTTCGGTCTGTGTAATGCCCCTGCAAATTTCGCTAGGGCAATAAATTTGGTATTGCACAGACTGAACTGGAAAATAGCGCTTGCATTTCTAGATGATGTCTAAGTGGTTGGAGTTACAGCAGAAGCTCACAATTTGAGACAGGTGTTTGAGCGTTTCCGAGAATATGATCTGAAATGTAAGCCTCGAAAGTGTGAGCTATTCAAGACTAAGGATGGGTTTTTGGGCAGAACCATCAGTGAGAATGGGATAGAGATGGGGGATTAGTATATAAAGTCAGTACGTGACTGGCCCGTGCCGTGTAATGTTAAAGGTGTTGAGAGGTTTTTAGGCTTTGCTAATTACCATCGCAGTTTTATACCCCATTTCTCTCGCATTGCTGCCCCGCTGTACGCAATCACCGGGAAAAGTGGTTTCCGATGGGAGACTGAACAACAGAGTGCTTTCGAGAGTCTAAGAGCCTTGATGACAGAACCTCCTGTGTTGACCATACCTAATAATCATGGTCATTTTGTATTGGACACCGACGCTTCAGACTATGCAGTATGAGGAGAGTTGAGTCGAATTCAGAACGGGAAAGAGAGAACCATAGGCTATGGCAGTGCAGTACATCTAAACACGAGATTGTTTTTGCATATATGAGACTGAAGTCATTTAGCGCAGGGCTGATGAGTCAGATGAGGCCAAACGGTTACTAATATCGCGCAATTTAAGGTCAGAAGTAATGCACCTTTGTCATGATAAACCATCATCTGGTCACCAGGGATTCAGAGAACAAATGAGCGATTAAAGCAGCAGTTCTACTGGTGGCGAATGGTAAAGTACATTAAGCTGTATGTAAAGACACGTGCTGTCTGTGCGAAGAACAAGAGAGGATCTTTGCCAAATAGATCAGAAATGCAGAGGTATCCGGCGGGAAGCCCGATGGAAAGAGTACACTTAGACTTTCTTGTTCCGCATCGCACAGAGCGGGGTAATGAGTATATTCTCATGATGGTGGACAACTTTACTAAGTGGGTTGAGTGTGTGCTACTTCCTTCACAGACCACGGAGGTTAACGCGAGGGCAGCTATCAAGGACCTTTTTTCAAGGTTCCGGTATCTCTTCGAGATCTTTACTAATCAAGGCTGTAACTTTGAGAGTGAGCTCTTTTGCAAGGTTTGTGAGATGCTGGGAATCCACAAATCCAGAACAACTCCCTATAGGCCTTCCGCTGTTGCCACGTAGAGCGCTATAATCGCACTTTGATGGATGCGGTTCGCTGTTATATAGACAGTCAACCTAAAACTTGGGACAAATATCTGGGTCTACTCGGAGGGGCATTGCGGTCAGCCGTAAACCGTCACACAGGGTATACACCGAGGGGTACAGACGTCTCGGCCCAACGCCACCTCGGCCCAGGGCGGTTGACACCTCGGCCCAGACGGGCCGGCCAAAATCTATTGACACCTCGGCCCATGTAAAAGACACCTCGGCCCAATGAAAATTTCGGTTAAAAATGTATAAATTTAAAAAAAAAAAACCATTGGCAGATAATTACTGTATCTATTCATTTATGTGGTTATAATAATGCAGCTTCATCAATTTTCATTTCGTATGAACATTCTTTAAATTCGTGCTACTTAAAAAGTACTAAATCTACGGTTAACGTTACACAGTAGCTGACGTGCTGAGCTGACCACAGGTGCGTAACTACAGTTTGTGTCTTAAATTGATTCAATTTAGCTAAATATTTCTGATCAAAGTAATGTAAGAATCGTATATAGTTCATTAAGAAATATTTTTGATGTGTTGTGTCTCTGACGATTTTGTAAATCTGATATGGGGTAGTAACCATCGAAAGGATATATATGGACTTCGGTGGTTATCGTCTCATAATTAACTGCTCGTAATTAAATCCTCATTGTCACCCCTGACACGCGTTTGAGACTCCAAAGGAGACTGCCGCATCCTCTTGTTTGTTTTACTATTAGCACTTAATTGTCGTCAATTTCATAATTTTAATTTCTTGTTTGCTTAACAATTAGCACTTAATGGTCTCGTTTCTGCTAATAATTCAATTTCTTATACAAGTATTTACTATGTAATATTTCAATAATTTCAACATATTTAATTACAAAACTATATATAAAACTAATATGTGTGTTTGTGTAACAAAATGAGATATAAACATGAAAATCATTTTAATTTTATTTCAATTTTGCTTGAGCCGAGATGTCTTTTACGTGAGCCGAGGTGTCTCAAATTTTGGGCCGACCCGTCTTGGCCGAAGTGTCCTGGGGCCGAGGTGTCGTTGGGCCGACATGTCTGTATTTCTACACCGAATAGACTTGTGCTGGGAAGAGAGCTGAATGTACCAGCAACCTTGATGTATGGACCCCCTCCGAAGTCTTTTTAAAATGGGGAGGAGGGTGAGATAGACATGTATGTGCAGGAGTTAGAGCAGACTGTGAAAAAGCGCATGATGCCGCCAGGCAGAAGTTGAAGTCTGAGGAGAAGTCTATGAAGAGAGCACATGACATCAGACTGCGTACATGTCAATTCTGGGTTGGAGATTTGGTGTATTGGCGCCGCAATGCGGGGAAGGAATTGGAGTCTACTGGAAGGGTACAGGTATTATTGTAAAGGCCAAGGCAGATACTGTGTTCATAGTAAAGTCCCTCTGATAGGTTTGGACCATGCATCACGACAAATTGAAGAAATGCGAAGCTACAGAAATATCTCGATGGCTTCGTAACTATCAGAAGCAGGTCATTGATGAAGAACCAAGCAGTGAGTCAAAGCATAACTACCAGTGCCGAAAAGTGTCAAACCATTGAAGTCTATTTTGAAGAAGACAGAACACACTGCAGTCCCACAGACTACATCCAGCCAATCTGTTGGTGGAGGGCTTTATTTGGGGACTAGTAGTAGAGCCAAAGATCACCAAGTAGTTGCCAGCGAGTCTGTGGAATTGCAAGATAGCAAAGGCAAAACTCCCAAAGTTAAGTCTCAGAAAAGGAGAGCTTTCAAAACATACTGTTTGTGTAACCAAAGTAAATTTAAAGGTTTGATGGTATTGTGCAAAGAGTGCAGGGATTGGTTTCATCCCAAGTGTGTTGGAATTTCTGATGAAGAGGCCAGGACAATACCAATATTTGTGTTAGCTTAATATGAAGGTTATTTTTCAATGTTGCTCACTAATACAAAGTCATTTGAATATGCAGCTTTTATTACATGTTTGAATAGAATTATAGTGAAGTCGACAATTAGTTATGTTTTGTTTTATTATTTTGTCAACGTATTAGGCAATAATTATATCGACATAAAGTATAGGGTGAACAAATAATATATTTATTATATTGGTGATTGTTTGCCCTGCTTTCAATTCATGTCGACATAATGTAACTCTTATTGAAAGCAAAATTCAAAACAAATACAGTTGTCTAAGGTTTATTATACATTAAGTTTGTAAATCAATCGGGATAATTCCAACGTACTGTCCATACTGGTCAGAGAATTTATCTTGAATTGACCAAACCCAACAGCTTGGAATAATCCTGCGCACTCCAGTGCCTAGTTTTCCATGTTGCCAAAGGATGAACTGTCTGTAAGCGGCATGTCTCTTCCTTCTTTATTGTAGTCAGCATCCTCTGGCAGTGCAAGAACATCTCTTCTGTAGATCTGTGCTACATGAAGCACAAGCTCATCAAGAACTAGCAATCTGAAATCCCTTTTTAAAAATCATTCATGTTATTGTATTTTATTCAGTAAACTAATCATTTTATGAATTTTAAATGTTTTGTAACGTACAGGTAATTTTGACAGGAAGTTATTTGGCGTTCTCCCACAGAGAGAGAGGGAGGAACGAGAGAGAAATTCAACTATAGCAACAGAAAAAATGAGAGAGAGAGAGAATTTATACGTTACTTACCTTCTCCAACAAGTTTGTAAGGAGACTGGGATGTTTCTCTTCCATCTTCAGCAACAATTATTTTCTCTCTTGTTAACTCATTTCTTCAATTCTTTCCTGTTAAGTCATTTCTTCAATTCTTTCCTAAGAAATGTGTGATATATGTTTGTTTAAGTGAAAAAAAATCTATAAGATAATTAAAATTCCAATTTATTAAATGCATGTACATACCTCAATATGTCTTCCCCACTCTACAATAGCAGCGGAAACTAACTGGTCTCTATCTGTTTGACTTAGTCGCCCACGTCCACGCCCCCTTTGTCCAATTCCTCTGGCTGTTGGTCTTCCCCGCCCTCTCTTAGAAATTTTGCCTTGGTCGCGAATTGGGCTTGATTAAGAAGTGATTGATTCAGACTCCCCATTCTGTTGCCTCTTTGGTCTCGACCCTGTACGTCTCTGTATTTGTATCTTTTGATAGGATTCTTTGCTACATGATGATTGCATCTATAAAATGATTTTACATTTATTTTATGTTAGGTAGATAATAGGGAGAAGGACCGTGGAAAAAGAAATGAAAGAACACAAATTTACATGGGGAGACCTGGAGAAGGTGGCTCAAGACAGAGACAAGTGGAGGAGTCTAGTCCTTGCCCTATGTGCCCCCGGGCATATCAAGGACTAGAGAGAGAGAGAGAGAGAGAGATAATAAATAGTTGAATTGCAAATTGTTTAAAAGTAATAATATATCTGTTACAGGTTTCGCTTTATTTCATCTCTCAGAGAGCCCCTTAAAATAAAGTGCACAGATCGACAGCATATGTTAATATTCACATATTTTCCTATCATGATGCTACATCTCTCCTTATCTAAGGAACGTTGTAAAGGAAAATATTTTTCTGTTTACAGCACAAAAACCTGTTTATATCAATTCAAACAAACTTGCTGTATTACCTCGTTCTCCATGCTGCTTTTCTGAATACTATTCCCGCGCACATGCGCAAATCCTCCTCAAACGTTAATCGTTTATGAATATGCATAGGAAAATCGCCGACATGCATCTCCAAATTATGTCTAGTACTTCGTTAATACTTACCACAAAATCGCAAAATTTTCTATGAACTTCTTTTTCATATATCTAGTCAAGCAGACAAAATTTGGGTATGGTTTTCAACATCGCAAAATTGCCGTTTAAACGGCATATAAACCTTTAAATGCCCGAGTGGGCTTACCTTGTTTGTATTGCACTCATCCGTGACCGACGTCGACAATAGTGAATTCGAATAGTTTTGTTCTCAAACTGAATTGTTATCTGAATTTCTGAATATTACCAATACTTATCTCTGCTGAATCAGGTCAGAGAAATTACCTTATATGGATATTGTTGTCATTGCGCAGAGCGATGCGTACCGCGAACAACTGTCCAATTAGTGAATAAAAAGCAACACATGTGATTTAATACATGTTTACGTTTTTACAATAAACACGTAATTTAGACTAATTTACGATTTAATTTCAAATGACTGCGGGAACGTCAATTCGTTAAAAATTTTCAATTTTTGGTGAAAAATGCAAAGTTTAGGAGCTAATCAAGATTTTTCATGCTCACTTTAACAAACATTACAGATTTCCCATGTTAGATAGTACGTTGAAATACATCTCAAAAAGTCTTCACAAGTCATTATCTAGTATTTGATTTTCGTAAATTTTGTGTTTTTCGCTGTTGTATTAATATTGCTATTTGCTGTTGGTTCCATGTTCAACATGGCTGACAATGGAGCACTGGCGCTTTAATGGCATCAGAACCATTGCATATATATGATTAATATCAAAAGTACGCACCAAACACGCATCTAGTATCCATTTACACGTAGGTTTTAAATGGCCACATGAGGTCTTTTGAATGCCTGACAATATACGAACAACTCCGAGTCGAATGCTTAGGACCGTGAAATTCACGTGAAATCTGTATTCACTGAGAAATCAGCGCTGGCAGTAAGGCTTTTGTCAACAAATGGACTTGTACAATGCAGTTGA
This sequence comes from Magallana hongkongensis, assembly GCA_016163765.1. Classification (NCBI taxonomy): domain Eukaryota; kingdom Metazoa; phylum Mollusca; class Bivalvia; order Ostreida; family Ostreidae; genus Magallana; species Magallana hongkongensis. The sequence goes on from WFKH01011801.1 coordinate 2,345,023, forward strand.
TGAAACCAAATTTTACCATTGTAAAATGAGTGTTAGTAAATGTGAGCATGGAATTAGTAGATGATGTTGTAAATATTGTTTTAAGTTTGAAAAATGCTTAAAAAAATTAATTCTGCCTTTCAAAAAGCAATTAGAAAAACTAGCATTTTCTAAACGTAGTATTTTTGTAGTAACCCATGATGCATTTCAACTCAGAAATGTCATTCATTTGATGTTTTCAACGCTAAGGTTGGTAAGAACCTCGTAAGTTGTTAGAACTTGTGTTCGAACCCTTTGTATATGTTTATGCAATAAAATATGTTCAAATCAGGTTGGCGCTGTCCAAACTGGCGTCTGCTTCCCTGAGCTTGGTGATGACTTGCGAGATTCTCCGTTACTGCGCTTCGTTTCCGTGACGTTTTAACTTGTAACTGCCAAAATGTTCTCTTCTATTTTCACTAACTGCGATGACGAAAGTTCCTTCTGTGAAGTTTCCATAGACGTTTGAAAATTCTTGAAATTCCTTTCTTTCGGAGTCTTCATAGAATATATATCTAAACCTGTTGTCTCTAGATCAAAGAAAATGAAACTGTTATCGTCACTTGAAAGAGATGATAGAACAGGTGCTGCTGGTCTGTCTGGTATTTTCAGCAAATGTGTCTCTGGCATATTGCCTGATAGATCTATGGCTGACTCATATGTAGCCCCCTCCTTGACCTCTGAAGTTGACACCTAAGAAAAAAAATAAATGAATGAACCAACAAATGGAAATAGTATTACACAGAAATTAAAAAGTTTAAAGATCACAACTTTAATTTAAAAAAAATAATACTTGTTTATTAGATTCAGATTTTAGATCCATACGCCTCTTCTTGAACTCCACACTACATTAAACACTCTTTTGGAATTCCTTTTTTTTTGGTCATTCTAGATATGAATGAGTCTGTGTTCTTGCCAGGCGATAGCAAGACATTTTCAAATACCTGAAATTTTGATAAAAAGGTTATACATGCATTATCATGATGTATATTTATCATTTACAATAAAAAAAAATCCTCAGTAAATACCTTTTTTCGAATGTCAAGGAAATATACACAAACCCTTGGTTGTATTTGAAGGCCTTTTTTTTCTGAGCCATGGCAGCAACAACTCTGAAAGATGTTGACTCTGAGCCACTTTATAAAATTGCCTTGGGGTTGTTGGTTGAAACTGTATTATTAAAACTTCCATTGTTTTGTGTACTACCAAGTTTTATAAGCTTTTCTGCCATTTCACTGTATCCTTTAAACAATGACGGTAAATCTGACTGCAGATCTTTGCCTGTAATGTATTTACCATATGGCAAACTTTTGGGTTTGTAAGTGGGTGGATTTTTGCAAGATCAAACAAAATACAAGTTAAGTCATACTATATCTGCGTTCTCCTGAAATGGTTAATCGTAGTACTGAAAAATACTTGCTTTTTAAAGGCATTTTATTCCATGGAAAACATTCAATTTAGCCACACCAGTCAGAACATTGTGCATAGTCACCAAACACATGTAGAGAAATATAGCCTCCAGGTTAGCTTTTAGGCTTTCGACACTTAAGCTCCCCTTGACAGCATAAGCAAAACATTTGGCTAGATGAATTGTCTTAGGACCTAGGTTGGAATATTTCTTGTCTTTTCCAAGACTGAAAAGCTTGTTGGTTATGTTCGTTTTAGTGTGACAAGTCTAAGTATTTCTCCAGGTTTTCACCTAAGGATGCACGGGCCCTAGAAGAAAATAATTAATCATTAAATCATAATAAAAATTGTAAAAACTTAGAAATCATAGTAAAAGCATTTGTGAAACAAAAATGAATCAAATATGAAAATTTTAAACATAATTGTTAATAGAACTACGAACCTGGATATTGTAGTAGAATCATAATCTATAATTAGTTTGTTAACATGGAATCCTTTAGATTTCAACTCATGCAGCATGTCAACTGCCATATCCGGCTCCATGGCTTTGGATGGTTTGGTCCAGTTTTTGCGACAGTCGTGGTCAATTGGCTGTTCTTTTTTGATTGCGCTGTCGCAGTTTTTTTTACACCGAATAGCAAAGCTTAAAATTTGTCCTGGTTTAACTCTAATCATACTTCCATGACGTGTAATTTATTTTAGACATGGTTGATGATCATTGCATATAATTCCGGTTTTATAGGAATGCATACTAGTATGTACATGAATTGAATACAAAACTAACATAAATTGAAAAGATACTTTTTAAAATATTAATACAAACCTTGATAAGCTGGCATAGTTCCTACCACTTCCTCTACTTTGCCACTTAACATCAGAGGATACTGTTTGCTGATCAACATTATCACAGCTGTAAGCAAATATGGATATTAACATAATTATCATTTTAAATCTAAAACAAGATTTTAAAATTATACATGAATAGTATTACTAATATAGTATAATAAATAATAATTGAAACTAGACACGATCTTGTTGCGAGCGTTTGATTATGAATTAATGATAGGGTTGAATTAAAATGTTGACATTTGGTACGAGTTACTATATTAACTTCCTTTTAAACTAATTTTTGGACCTACACTTCAAAATTAAGATTTCCGGAAAAGGTAATTTTTAAACTTCAATATCTCTGCAATGCATTGTCCGATTTTAAAACGGTTTTTAGTTTTATATTCAGTACAAAAATGTCTACAAAACGTATATGCTTTAAATTTTGGAATCACTTCCGGTGACGACCGGAAGTGACGGAAGACCTGCTCATATTAAAATTTGATAAGTTTAAAACATATTCTGATAGAAAAAAATTGTAAATTATTAAATTTGAAAAATTTTTAAAACACAATTTTCCAAAAATGCTGTTTGAGCGGACCGGAAGTGACGGACGATCATGGTTTTACCTGATCGGCCCTAGGAATTTAAAAATCTATCATTCCTGAAACTTTCAATTTTCTATCTTTAATCGTTTTTGAGAAAAAGGGAGGACAAAATCACTTTTTACAAAAAGAAAAACGAATATAACGGCCGGCCGGAAGTGACGTCATCAACAAAAATGTACATGATAAAAGACCTTGATATTTTGTATTATTCGTGAAAATTTCATAAAAATCCATTGTAGCATATTTGAGATATTTGAGTTTTAAGAAAAATGTTAAGAAAACAAAGAATAATAATAATAATAGTGAAAAATAGAGAAAAAGAAACCTAACAAAAACAACCATCATAACAAATTGCTTATGACTTGTATACCAGTATTGTTAGCATGATTAAAAATTAACCTTCCACATTCAGCAGCAATTGCTTCTTTGCAGGTCTCATTCGCAACGCCTCAAATGCCAATCCTGCTTCTCTTTTTCATTTTTTAGGGTTAGTTGGGGAAATAGTTGGTAGATTTAGTGAGGCCAATAAATTATTGACCATACTTTCTCCAATATCACAGAAAATCATTGCTGCGAATAAAATTTAGTGATAATAAATTTAATAATCTACATTGAACAATACAATTTAATTAATATTATTAAATTTTTAGCATTTGTTCACAACAATATGTATCACAGAAAATGCATAAATATGACGTACATGTTAATCATCAATGCAAATCAAAACAAAATATCAACTGATTTGCACCTAATTTTGAGTTTACATCCCATAAGTTTTTGAATGACCTTTTCCAGTGGGCAAATAGTTTAACTTACTGCAGGATTTGTACTTAACGTGAAGAAGATACCTTAATATTTAAAAAATAAAGTGCTTTATTATTTTTGTAAAAAAAAATGTATTTTATTTAAAATATGCCTCTAATATGGAACTCAGGATACATTTTTTCTAACCTAGACCATATCTACTTTCTCCAATGTATGATGACAAATGCAGCTCCTTGTTACATTTTGAGCACCTTATCAATAGATCACTACTTGCAATTCTATTTTTGGTTTTAACTTTTTTTTAAAGAAAAATTTAATCGATTGTCTAATAGTGACATTTTCTAATACATGATATATCATCTCTCTAGCCACTCCTCTAAAACGACTAGCTCCACCACGTCTCCTTCTCACAGACTCTTCTTCTGTGCAACATGCAGCATCAGCATCAAGGTCTTTATCATCCGATTCTGATTCACTAAGAGTCATAGGCTCATTATCATCTTCATTGTCTAAATATATATTCATTTCAATTAATGCTTAATCATAAAGATATATATATATATATATATATATATATATATATATATATATATATA
>WFKH01011801.1:2366494-2403947 GCA_016163765.1 Magallana hongkongensis
TTATTCAACTCAAAACGTTTATAGTTGTAATTTGTGCTTGTGTGTGATTGTATGTTCCTTACCTACATTTTTTATTATTTCACAACACGAATGTATTCTCATTTTTTTTTACTCCAAGAAATTTTACAAAATTTTATGAAAGCTACATGTTATTCTTAATGTAAATGAACTCGCATTTAGGTACAATCTTTTTTAATTTGTTAAAAATATGTTTTAGAATGGAGAGTTTGTGTCAATTTTATTGACAAGCGTTTGTCAAGATTCTTAAAGATTTGTAAAATTTCACGTACACGTCTCCTTGAATTTTCGGAAATCAAATTCATTAATCTTATTAATTCTAAGATTAATTACTAGTAATCAATTGCATTCATATTTAAAATTGTAATTCTTTTAAAAAAGGTATGGTTTACTATCAGTTGTGGACTTGCAAGGCAAAAGACGCTGTTCTAGCAGTTTTACAACAATGTACATTATTTAAAAATTTAACTAGCTTGCCATACTTATTATGTAAACTTATATACCCCAAAATAACCCAAAAGAGATATGAAAAAGACTCAAATGTTCTTGTTAAAACCGCAAAGACCCTAAATACCTTATCCGGAGGGGGATTGGAGATTTTTTAGATGCCTTTTCCATTAAACTTTTAGAAACTTTTCATTCATAAAACTATCTTCAAATAGGGAGGGGGTTCTTAGCTTATTGTTTTTATACACATGTATCTATATTTTAATCAAGATATATATTACTTGCAATACTTAATACAAAAACAAACAAACAAAACAATCAAATTATTAAACCAAAAAAACAGGAAAGGGATTTGGGGAGACCCCGGTCTATGATGTTGATAATTCCTGTGTTGTTAATTGTAGACAATATCTTTCAAAACTTTCATCATTCGAATCGCTGAAAAACAATAATCGTGTCCATGTCATAGTCTAAATTCTCACAGTATTGGAACAGAGGATGGAACTTTTCTTCCTTCTGTAGACATGGACAATCATGTACATGTTATTTATGCAGTGGAAATTTTCGATTTCAGTACTAAGGTTGCTGTTTAAATCATAGTAATGTCATGTTATGTTCTATAAATAATTCAGTAATATGATGAAATATTATCAAGCCTTATCTCAGTATCTGAAAATGTATAAATATCTATGAATTCTGCAGACGTATGCAGGCATTTCTACCTTTGCTCTGCACCTGCATTTTATAAATATTTTCATTTTCCCACGAATATTGGAATCAATTTCCATGCATTCTATCGTTCAATTATGCACAATTATGCTTCAATATCGTCTGCAATACATTCAATTATCATATATTTGGTTTTTGCAAACTTTTACTATTTGCTTCTTCGATATCATCTGTATTTTCTCTAAAATTACATTATGTTAAAAAGCGTATAAGCATTTTATCTACTGTCATTAATGAACAACTTGGACTATGCACAATCTGTGGTTTACATTCAGTGTATATGTATAACATGTGTACTTTTTAGTACATTAACTAAGAATTGGAAAATTGATCCACCACATATAATCATAGCATCAAAGCTAAACAAAAATACGATATGCGCATGCTTAGTACTCAGCGGAGATGTCTAAGTTCTTCGACATTTAAACCCTAAATTCCACCTCTTTCAGAAACGCAACTTAGACCCGACTAAATATTGGCGTAACTTCGTTAGTCGGACTAACTTAAGCCCAAATTTGGGCCTTTTTGAGAAACGGGCCCCAGGGGTATAAGTTTGAACCTGTTTTTAATGCAAATGCGATTCAGGTGTGCGAATTTTCATTGGAAGAAGACAGCGTTGAGGAACAGGATCATGAAAATGCACCGGCCTATAATTATAACACAGTTACACTGACTGGTAAACAATCACAATGTCTCCTTTGTTAACATTTTAGGGAATTTCTTTTTTCCTATGACGTAAGAACAAAGCACGAAATGTTAATATATGCCCAGGCTTAGCCATTATGTCCCATACTCAATATTTTTATACCACAAGGTTAGAATTTCCTCGTCACACATTTGAGAAAATAAAGATGTTAATGCTTTCTTCCGAGTTCGTCACGGGATTTTTCAGTTATACACTACAGATTGGTCAAATTGTAACGACATACATTTCTGTTTGTATCATTATATCCGTGTGTATGATGACAAATAAAGTATGTACATATGCGCGGATCTAGACATATAACGTTAGAAAAAAGGGGAGTGGGTCAGGGCCATTCTGGAAATCCACATAATAAAATTTGACCTCGAACCTCCACTGGGAGACAAAATTTTCGAACATGAGTGTGCAATAGTACTGTATTTCATAAGAAATATAAACATTCCCTTCTTTTCTGCCAAAACTCCAGTATAAATTAATTTATTAATGAAATAGATTTTACCTTTATAATCAAATATAATTTTATTTTAATGTGCGACTTGTTATATTATTCAGGTGTAGCTATAGCTGTGACATTATGGAAATATCCAGAGAGTACAAATGCTGCCTGGGAATACCCAATGTTGCTAGGAAAGTACATCAAGAGTAATTACAGTGCATTACCCAGCATGAAAGTTTTATTGTTAACTGCCTGAATCATCATGTTTTGGAATTGTATTATTATGAGTACATTCAAGTCATTGGACCCTTTGAGGATGATGAACCAGTTCATGGGCCCGTTTCTCAAAAAGGCGTAAGTTTGGGCTTAAGTTAGTCCGACTAACGAAGTTACGCCAATATTTAGTCGGGTCTAAGTTGCGTTTCTGAAAGAGGCGTAAGTTAGGGTTTAAATGTCGAAGAACTAAGACATCTCCGCTGAGTACTAAGCATGCGCATATCGTATTTTGTTTTGCTTTGAGGCTATGATTATATGTGGTGGATCAATTTTCCAATTCATAGTACATTTACTCGACAGTACACATGTTATACTATACCACTGAATGTGCATAGTTCAAGTTGTTCGTAACAGTTCATATTAATGAAAGTAGAACAAATGTCTATACGTTGATAACATAATGAAATGTTAGAGAAATACAGATATGAAAAAGGCCGATATAAGAGGTCGCAAAAACCAAATATATGACAATTGAATGCATTACAGACGATATTGGGGCACAATTTTACATATTAATTGAACAAAAATAACTCTAATATTCGTGTAAAATTGAAAATATTTATAGAATGCAGGGGCATGATGCAGTAGATATGCCCCATACGTATGCAGAATAATTATAGGTCGTGCTTCATATAGATATTTAGACACTTTAAGATATTGGGATAAGGCTTGAGTGTTTAATTTTTTATGATATCACTATATTATTTATAGAATATAATATGACTTTGATTTAAACAGCAACCTACTGAAATCGAAAATATACACTGTATAAATAACATGTACATTAACGTTGTTTATGTCTTCTTAAGGAAGAAAATTTCCATCCTCTGTTCCAATTTTGTAAGAATTTAGACAACGACATGGAAACGATTTTTGATTTTACTACGATTCAATTCAAATGATAAAAGTTTTGAAAGATATTGTCTACAATTATCAACATTTGAGGCCGGGGTCTCCCCAACTCCTTTTCCTGTTTTTAGAAAGTAATATATACTGTATACAGGGAATTATTACCCCCGTTTAATTTTCAACCATTTCACCCTCGTTGTCAGCGGGCGAATTTAAGACTTGACGATTTTCAACGTCTAATATTAGTAACTTTAAACACAACTGTGACTAGGCGAATTCACGACGAAGCGAAACTGTTTGCAAGTGAAGAATGGCAAAAATTACACGGGACGAAAATAACCCTGTATACAGTATGTTGATTAAAATATAGATATAAAAGCAATCATCTAAGAACCCCTCCCTATAAGACGAAAGTTTTATAAATAAAAAGTTTCTTTATATTGTTTATATATTATATAATAAGTATGACAAGCTAGTAAAATTTGTAAATAATGCAATCTGTTCTAAAACTGCTAAAACAACGTCTTTTGAGTTCGATAACTTCGAAATAAAAAAAACATCCTTTGAAATATGATGAAACAAAACTATCATGAATTCAAGTAATTAAAGTACAATTCAATTAAATGAGTACAAATTGACAACACATATGTATGTGCACAAAGATCATTGATAGTAAACCATACCTATTTTAAAAGAATTACAATCGATGTTAAATATGAACGCAATTGATCAATTAATCATAGAATTAATATTAATGAATTTGATTTCCAAAAATTCAAGGAGTCGTGCATGTGAAATTTTTTAATCTTCAAGAACCTTGACAAACGCTTGTCAATAGATCTAAAATTGATATAAACTCTGCATTCTAAAATATATTTTTCAGTAATACTTTAACAAACTAAAATGGATTGTATCTAAATTCATAAACATTCAATATAACATGTAGCTTTCATACGGTTTTGTAAAGATACTAGGAGTAAAAAAATGAGAACGCATACGTCTTGTAAAATTGTAAATAATATAGGTTAGGCAATACAACCACACACAAGCACACATTACATTTGTAAATGTTTTAAGTTGCTCCTTTTTAAAGGAGTATTCTCAATATTTTGACATCAGTTTCGTTCCATAGGTTCAAATTTGATTAAAACATTACATTGGTCTCAGACTTCGTCTAAAAATATATGTGGTACTTCTTCAAATGATGTAAAAAATAAATATAGACGTAGTTGAACAATGTTTTTAAACGAAAATCTAGTATATGCCTACTGAGTAATAAGTGAGTATTGATTTAAAAATCAATAATCTATCCGTACTTATTAAATCTATCTTGTTGTGGAATACATGTATAATTCAGTATTATAGCATCTTTTTTAATTATTGTGTTTATATCAGTTATCGGGGTATACCCATCTTTAATTCTTCATACTTTAGTTAAATTTCATTAATGAGTTAAGTTCATTATTTATCAAATTGATTTTAACTTAATTTATTTAGAAATAAGAACAGTTATCGAACGATAGGTATTTTTAAAAGTTATACGTACACGTACAAATACAATATTGTATTTCAATAGATGTGAATTTTATTCTTAATAACACGTAGAACAAGCCAAAATTAAAATTCTCTGTTTATTTTGCCTTAGAAACAAAACACTCGCCATTTTTGTGTACAGACTAAGGACTTACGCCTACCCATTACCAGACGTAGATTTAAACCCAAATTTAGTCCCGACTAAGTTTACGCCTTTTTGTGAAATGCAACTTAGTCTGGTTTTGAGGTTTAGTCCCTGATTTAGTCCGGACTAAGCTTACGCCTGGACGTAGGCCTTTTTGAGAAACGGGCCCCATGAGTAAGTTCTTGTAACATGCAAAAAGAAAGTAAATAAACACAAAATAATGAAACAAATTTCTTAGGGAGATAACCTCCCTCATCAATAATTTATTTTAACATTGGATTTAAAGTTGTGCATTTTATTATCAGGCTGTATCGACACCTTGTGGTGTGTCAGGTTTATTTGGAGACGTCTTGGACGGCCCAACAGGAGGATCCTGCCGGCATGTGTTGTGAAGGCCATCAGGAAACAGTTTCCCAGCCAACAGTATTGTGGGTTTCGCTACCCTGGGGAAAAACATTGATAATTAACACATTAAAACTAAGTCTAGCTGAAATATGGCATCTTGTTATTATTCAAATTAATAAACCGAGTGATTATGACACATATAAAAAGTGTATTGCGTAATATTCAGAATTTTTTCTTTAGATTACAAATAATTAACACACCTATCAATGTCAATTATCATTCAAATGGGTGATGTGTTTTTGGATGGTCACATGTTTAGGTAGCTTCGTTCGCTGGCTTTCATGTAACTGTCATTGACAGAATGCAGACTCTCTACAGCATCCCTCAGATCAGAAATGTAATCTCTATTGTAAAGAACATAAATTTTACAATATATACTTTTACATGTATATATTAAAGAATGTTTCTTAAGATATTTATATATAAACATGAAACTCACTAAAAGTTCCTTTGTGACTCCCTCTCCATGTCGACCTTTTATAATACGATACAAGACACAATACTGTTTCTCTCCTTCCTTTGTTCTACTTTGTGGCCTGGTAACATTTTCATTAAAATGGAGAGCTGCAAGGTATGTCCTATGAAGAAAAAAGTATTAGTAATCACAATAAATTGGGTCTAAAATGTTATCATAACCTATTGAAACATTATGCTGAATCTTTGTCAAATACAATTTTATGATTGCCAGTAAATAGACAAATGTAATGCAATGTGCTATGTGCAATCTAGATTTTTACCTGGCTTGCATCTGATGTAGATGTTGACATCATGGTCATTCCTGTCATTAGACTCATCTCCTATTGCCTAAATTAAAAAATAGGGCATCAATTGAATTTTTCATTTCTTTTAAAATGGCTATATGTACAAGAGGGCTGTGGATGAGGTGTAATTTGCTAACAACACTTTGTTTTTCTCTCGTTTTTTTAATTGAATATTTTCGTTTCGCATCTGTTTTTACAATAACATTTATATAGTAGGCTAAAACATTTACTCACTAATACAATAAAATTAAGGAACATCGACTATGAAACAATTACCATTTAGTATTGTATACCTGAATATGCGTCGAGTACATGTAAAATGTATGACAGCAGATCGATACTGACACGCACCTATATAGTGAATTTTATTGGCCGTTGTTATGTGTACGCTAAATTTTCAATGAATTCATATATTAGAATTATATTAACGAATATTCGTCCTACAACGCATATAGATAAAGTCCGTGTTTTGATGTTTTATTGACTACGTACGTACCTCTATCGTCCTCCGCTTGAAGTAGCTACTGTTGAGGTTCTAAGATTTTTCTTGGACTTTACGGGTACATGTATGTCAAACAGAGTTGGTATGGCATCTGGTCGAAGATCCAGTAGCTTCTTATAACCACACTTTTTAGCTAAAGCGGGATGAATTTTAAACTGATCAGGCGTGATGTGTTTGGCACACAGCTTCGAATAATCGGTAACTGCGAAGCCGTCTCTGCGTAGATTTCGCACCCAAATCGTCATGAATTTTGGATCCTTTGGGAATAAGTACATCGAAACACCATCTGACTTCTAAAATTGCACTTGTAAGCCACACACGGAACCATTTTGATGTATATATCAAACAAACTAGATAGAGAACGCTACGGTCGTTTGGATAAACAATCCACTATATCGCGTCAAAGTGGTCTCTTCTGACGTCATCAACGAAGGGAGATAAGTCATCACACTGTACGGTTCTTTTGCACGAAGCCAACTTTCGATGGGCGGTAGTGCCAGTTACCTTGCGAATTTTATTATAATATTTATATAATAATTTTCAGTTATAGAAAACAAATTTATTTTCAGCCATAACAAAATTTATTCAAATATTGTCTCCTATGACCTTTAAAGAAACAATTTGAGTTTAAAAAAAAAGTTCCGGTGCATCGGTGGCTCGAACTGTTTATCAACATGTATATAAGTAGGAATGCTCCGTGGATCCACTACGCCAAGCATGTAGTTATATGACTGATGGTAATATTAGCACTAGAATACTAATTAAAATTGTCAGTATAAAAGTCAGATTTATGGTACAAATAAAAAAAATCCGGATAATTTAGAGTTATCGAACATTGCTGAGGATCGGAGATCGTTAAAATATATAATTATTTTCAATTTAATGAAAACGCGTAGATAATACGAGTTCATGCGCTTAGATTGTGTTTTGATCTTAAGACAAATTGTTTTTGTTAAACAACACATTTTAGCATTATTTGTCATTGCATAGTATCCATTTTTTCTCTTTTCATTAACCATATCGTTTTCTCTAAATGGACAATTAGTCCAAAACTGTGTAATTTAATTAAGTCACTCTTAAAAATCAAATTGAAATCACAGGAAAGGTCTACAATCGTTAGAGAACGGTCTCCAAGTTTTGGCTCCAGAATATAAGGATTTCCTTATGCTTCTGGGTTATGGGTTAATAATTTATTATAGATATTCCACCGTATCGATTAGGATGAGAAAAAAGAAGGTTCTAATAAGAAATATTTTGGAGTCGGAAAGATCAGTTGGGCTACAAATTATCAGTTGATGACTTGAAGGCAACCATGCTTTTTTTTCTTTTCTTTTCATGTTTTATTAATCAACAGTCGATTGATAAAAAATCATCAGTTATCCTAATCATCACACTGAGTATCACAATCACAGTCTACATGTCAACACTTGATAGTAACATTTTTAAAAAATGTACAATTGTACACTTACTGGGTTTTTTTCTCAATATCTAATAAAAGGGATATAAAAATTGCGTCGGCCGGGAATTGAACCCGGATCGACTGCTTGGAAGGCAACCATGCTGACCATTACACCACCGACGCTCTTACCAACCTTAAAATAACATTGTTCATAGTTGTAAACAAAATTATATTCTAAAATTTTATTATTTTTTTATTTTACTTTAACTTTTAAAATAAAACCTTGGTTGTTCTTGTAATAGAAGACGATGAAAACTTTTGCGGAAGAAGTTTTTTATATACATTATTTCTTTTAAACTTTTATATATGGTGGCATATGGAACTAAGAAAACAGTTTTGAAGCTTTACATACGCCAATTACTTGATCATTATTATCAGATTGATTGACCGTAATCTTTCATTATAATTATAAAATTTTCGGGTCAACTGCGTGTTAAAATTTAATAAAAATATAATTTTATTCAAGTAAAGTACATATAAATGATTATCATATATGTCTCGTACACTAAATTAAAGATGCGATAAAAAACATCGGCCAGTTCGGCCCTTATTGAGACGTCCTGTCATAAAATTTACAAATCATTTTTTTTTGTTTGGTTTATTACGAAACAGGTTTTTTTTTATCAAAACTTGTTCAGAGGTATTTCAAATAATACGACTAAACAACTGAAGGTTAAACTACGAGTTTATCAAATAATCAGCTGTACCTTATAGTAAAAATTGTAATAGCAATGATTTTTAACGTTTTGTTATAATATGGATGAGAAAAAAATATTTCGTCGACCGGAATTGAACCCGGATCGACTGCTTGGAAGGCAACAATGCTGACCACCGACGCGCTTAATAAAACTATGTTTTTGTTGGACGGCGAAGAGGTTAATAAATTTGCCACGTACACAGTAAACGCAGATCCGTTGTGTGAACATGAAAAAGTATTGAATTCTACGTACACTGTCTGCTTGTTTTCATAAAAAAAAATTGAGTTCGGTTTATTGGATGAGTTTTTGAAAGTTTATGAAACATTTATGTTTTCACCTAGAAAACATCTGGAAGGTACTATAATTGTGAATTGTAATTAATATTCTACTAAAAACAAAAATAATGGAGGCAAGTTAGCAAACTTCCTGACTCATATAAATATCAGTTTCCTGTATATTTCCCAGTAATACTTGTATATTTTTATTTCTGAAGAAAATAACGATTTGTTTTCATATAACTTAATAACCTTTGATTTTTACGATTATTAAAACTGATATGTAGATTTAACTTTTTTCTTTCTACACAATTTCTCTATCAAATGTTTTGCGTGCTCATTAAGAGACATACTTTACATAAAAATCCACAAACCATTTATTCTTTTTGTATATCTGCTTACAGTAAAATATTTAGAATTATTCCTTGCTAAGCTTAAGCAAGATGAGGCTTGGGATACTTGCCTTATGATTTTATCGAATAGGCTGTATGTCTAAAACATGCAAAGGTAAAATAGCTCACTGGTAGAGCACTTTACTGCATATCAAGACAATCTAATTAGATCTTTGATCCGGATGTCCCCTTTTCTTTGTCTTGGAATTACCATGGATTTAACTTATTAACTAGCTTGCAAACATTAAATAATTATATTAAAATATCTAAGGAGGAATGCTACATCTGAATTTTATTTTGTGGATCGTTAAAGTATCATTTCTGAAACAAGATTTAGTTGTTCAAAGAAGGATAGGAATTTTTTATTATTTTTTCTATGTGAAATTGAAAAATATGTTTTTGTTGTAATTTAGACATGGTAGAGTTTAAAATTTGTTGTGAATAAAAGCATCATAATAATATGATCTTATAAATCATGTCCAGTTATGTCAATATGACGTTTTAATTTTTAAACAAAAAATTATTTATGAAAATAAAAATCAACTTTTGCTCATATTTTTCAAACTTACGGATGGACACTACAAAAGAGATGTGTCTTGTAGACAACTAATGTAAGGAAAATATTTTTTAAAAGAAATGAAAGCAACATTTTAGAAATATTGATATATTTTTTTACGCTTTCTGAATTGCAAATTGCAATTAAAATATACGTATATATTGTCTACTGTTTGGTTTTTAATTGGTTGTTTTCTTTTTCTTTTTAAGAGCTTAAGACTTATTGGAACAACTTCACGGAAATCAGCACATAGCCGTCATCTGGTGTTCTGGATTCACTTATCTCTTTAAACGTCGGCCTCGTATTGATTTCACTTCAGGGGAAAACCGACTAAACAAAGCTATTATTATTAAAATTTGTAGGGGATATAGCTCAGTGGTAGAGCATTCGACTGCAGATCGAGAGGTCCCCGGTTCGAACCCGGGTGTCCCCTAACCTTTTGGATAATTTTAGAATAGTACAATGATAGCACAATTTTTATCGATGATGTAATTGATTTTTTATTTAGCTACATGTAATAGACTTTGATAAAGGTAATTTTATTATATTCTCGTGTTATACAAGTAAGTAAGTTCTATATATTGTATTGCACAGTAAATTTTAAATCTATTAAAACAAACTGATATTCATATTTTTGTCAATCATCATTAAAATTTGGTTGTAACCAGAGAACAAAACGAAATTAATTACTTTTAAAGATTTTAGTTTTGTATATAAACGAATTGTTTTGATGTTTGTAATTATTTGACTCATCTGGCATAATGCCACAATTTACCTCAGAATTGTTTTTAAGAAGGTTCAAACTTGATAAGGCTTGAGATAGTTATGTTGTAAATGTATCTAAGAAAATTTATATACTAAGTTTAATTCTTGATTAATTAAAGCTTTCAGAGTTTGCAATATAAATTTTGTTGATTTAGAAGCGGATGTTGGAGAACAGAGTTAATAGATAAACACGCAGTACGTTTCTAAAAACCAATGAATTACAAATATTGTTTTCTTTCTTAACTTTTCATTCTTTAACTGATATTAATTGCCGAGTAAACACGTATCCTGAAAATTTAGAAGAAACAAGTCACTCGTTGAGAATGTCTATTAAAGAGAATACTTTGTCATATTGTTCAGTTCTATCTTTTTTACATCAAATGAAAGAAAAAAAGCTTTTTCAAAATTTTGCACTTATGCTATGAATATGTATTTATACTTCTGTTATATATATATATATTTATATATATATACGCCCACCCTCCGAGGGAGACAGTCCCTCAGTTGTATACCAAGGGTTTCTAACATGGACACAGACTTTGATGGATGGTTGTGAAACCCTTTGATATGTGTGGGCCAGATAAAAACACATGTATATGTATGAATTATGCCGCTGTGTATCTACGGTGTTGTACTGTGGTTGTATATGTATATAGATATTGAGTATCCACTCTAATCTTATGTAAATTATCAATACAAGGATTTTTTCATTTTTTATTTTCTGATAAACACATATACATATACAGTGTACATGTAATATCTTTAATTCATGAAATCCTGTTATAAATTGTAAATCTTTTTTCGACATATGCAATGTTGTGTGGTAGTACTGATATGTTAATCTCATGAACGATATGTTATTATATTCTTGTTTGTAAGGAATAAATAAATGGCAAAATAAAAAAAAAAAAAAAGGAAAAAACAAAAAAAAACCAAAAAAACCCCCACGAATCCTTCAAATTCTCAAAACCAAACAATTGTAGCAATTTATACTTTTTTCTTGATAGACATATTCAATATTATACAGGACAAACTAACGTTTTATTCATTTCAATGCTTTTCAACAACAGAATACCTTGCTTGAAAATGAAGTTATGTGAGTTCTTTGTAATATAAAATCTTTCAGTTTCAAAGGCTTATCATAAGATGAATCTTGATCTAGATATATACAAGTAAAATAGCAATGCAATCGAAACAAGATTATGCAATTAGTAATATTGGTGGGGGTCAATTTATCAAAACATCAGAAATATTTTAACTTGAATCAACTTACCTGTAAATCTTATAATGAAACCTAATTCATCATCTCAGAAACAAGTTTAAAGTTGAATAATGAACACAGATTTTATAGTGACGATGCTATCATAAGAAAGGGAAATTTAAAAACAAAACCTAAAATAAAATCTTTAGAATACGAATTGATGAAAACCCGAATATACTTGTACAAATGTGATATTTTACTACAAGCAGAGAAAGATCTAACTTAAAAACTGATTAAGTGATTATATCAACTTGTAGAATATAAATAAATAAATAAAAATGTAAGAAAAAATTACTATTCATGAACATTCACATTTTGTTATCATAATGCATTATGAATATACTATCAATTTTATTGTTTTTAGTAGTTCGTTAAATTGAATGCATGTACACTATTGAAGAATGTATATGAATGATAAACTATTTCATTGACCTTGCGGAGTCAGTAAGTTTCAAAACCTGGAAAGCAGTACATTGCACAAAAGAAAAATATAACTGTTAAATTTTTGATTAAAAAATCGGAAGTATTAAGTTACTGGCATAAATATGAAAATAACATTTTTTCGCAGATAAAAATATATAACTTCTACTATGCAATTCTTGCATATTTTCACAGGATATCACAGGCTTTTCCGAAGAAAGTTTATACGTGATTAGGCTTGGGACAGTCTAGGACGGTTTATGAGTTTTAGGGCAGTGTCACTGAAATATGATAAAGTAATCAACAATATTGTGTTAAAATATCTTTATTAAAATATCAGAAACATTTCCACTTGATACCTGCAATCACATGTTTATCATTTCATAATAAAGGTCTGTAGCACCTGGTCTAAAAAAAATGCAATTTACGGCACACAAAAACTTGCGCTTGTTGTAGATTGATTTACCTTATTTCCACACAAATTCTGTAAAAATAATTGAAACCATTAAATTCTTCAAACAATTTACTACTGATTTCGTCGCTTTACTTAAATTAGACATTCTATTAAACACGCTATATATATAACCGACAGCGAAAACGTAAGTATGTTAAATTCACGTGCAGATGGTAAGTCGCCATATTTATCTAATAGATGTCAACAATGATTCTAAAATCAAAAATAGAGCTTGTTATTCTACATCTAGAAAAAATACCCATTTTCTTGATGTAACATCATCATCAATGTGGAATTGTAAATATGTATAACATACACAGAAATTTCCAATAAACGTGTTTGAACAAAATGAAATCATTCAGAAAAATAATGCGTAAGATCTGATTGTTAAAGGCTCCGTAGATTTACATCAATTTGTTCATTCGAAATCATATTTGTGCATACAAAAATATTTCAACACATCAAGCGTGCTGTACGTGCAGTTTTGAATTATCGATTTGTTTTAGATCCCTTTGTTCGATAATAGTTACATATAGATGATTCCAAACAACAACCTTGATATTGTAAAATATACTACATTCAGACAAGGGATCAATAGGAGTTGTAAAAAAGTGAATATATAAGTATAATTTTTCAAAAAAGCTTACCGTCTAAACGTTTTTAGACCAAACTCTAAACAGCAACAAGTTATCATATAAAATTCAATTCAATTTGATAAAAATGTCGCCCTCCTTTAAATTGCCTGGGGATTTTTTTTTATATGTGCTTTTTAATCATGCCTAAAGTTGAAACATCGTAATGGTATGCATATACCACATGCTTGTTGTTGAGATCGACTATAGAAGGGATATAGATATCTTAAATAAGATCGAATCATTTCATAAAATCAAAGTTAATACCACTGCATTCTACAACTTGTTTAACTGATATTAGATATTCAGCTTGTTTTACTGCTATTAGCCTTATCGTATCAAATTTTCACATTAATAATAATAATATTATTATATAATAATAATAATAACTGATATTAGATATTCAGCTTGTTTTACTGCTATTAGCCTTATCGTATCAAATTTTCACATTAATAGTATTAACATAAAAATACAAAATGAAAAGAACAAACATTTTCAATAGATATTATAGAAAGTTGCTTTCAACTAGTTGTACTGAAAAACTAAAGCTTGAATTTCATTCATAGCAATTTTGTTATTTTTTCGTTTTTTCTCTTTTTAAGATTGGGAATGTTCGAAAATTGTTAAGTCGTACGTAAATTAAATCATCAGAAAATTGTCTCCCTTGCGCTGAACAGTAATTTGACCAATGAAATAAATGTAAATTTTCACATCATGTATTTTCTACCAATCACAAAGAAGAGGAAGTGCACAACCCGGAGACTGTAAATTATCTCAACTCTTTATACCGTCTTCCAATCAAACTAAATATAAATCAATTCTAATGTAGTAAAAATGCGTCCCTTCTTTCTTAAACAAAAAAATAATAAAACAATACGTTCATGGTAATCAAATATATACGATCTGTAATCATAGGAAATCTACATATTTGAAAACATATATAACCTTTAAAATGAATTCCAAACAAATGCATTTAAAATTCTTGAATTTATATAATTATGTGATAAAAAATTCCTTTCACTTGACTCATACAGTTAATATTTCTCATAGTCCATGATGATTCTAATAAAAGGGGTATAAAAATTGCGTCGGCCGGGAATTGAACCCGGATCGACTGCTTGGAAGGCAACCATGCTGACCATTACACCACCGACGCTGGTTTCTAAATTCTTATAACTTATTATTTGGTCCTAAAAACAAAATAATGAGTCTTTTTTTATTGACATTGGTTATCAATTTTAAATCCTAACATAATACATTTTTTACAAAGGGTAGTCTTACGTGTGTGTTTTAATCAGGTGGCGCATTGCTATAAAACACTTGCCACGAACACATTAAGTGGTCGTGCGTAAACATAAAAAAAACCCCTCTTG
Source organism: Magallana hongkongensis (assembly GCA_016163765.1). Taxonomy (NCBI): domain Eukaryota; kingdom Metazoa; phylum Mollusca; class Bivalvia; order Ostreida; family Ostreidae; genus Magallana; species Magallana hongkongensis. Next base: position 2,381,584 of record WFKH01011801.1, read on the forward strand.
AAAGCCTCCAGCTGATCTTACACCGCATGTTTGCTTTCATACATGAAATAGTCGGTGTTCCGGGTGGTATTGTCAGTGGAATATTAGCTGTAAATTGCATTCCGGAAATTTCCATCGTCAATTTTATTTACTGCTGACTCAAGTAGTTGGTTTACAGGTTTTGTGCAAACAAAATGGTTTACTTTACATTCGATAATACAGCATTTTTTCTGATAAAATTAATTATTTGTATTTATATCATTCATCAGAAAAACTTAGTAAAGGATAGTACGTTTTAGCAGGAAAATGAAATACAGGTCATTTTTCTTTATGGAGTTCTTAACACTTTACTAAAACAAATTGTTATGACGTTTCAAATTATTGGACTAATATGTTGAATTAATGTTATTATTACATTTATTTTTGTTTCTGTTTTCAATAAGACAGCTCCATTTTAATACTATTCATCATAGACTCTTTACTAAGAAGATAAAACAAGATGAGGTTTGGAATAGTTATATTGTGAATTTGTTGAAGAGGATTTATGTCAGTAAATTTCTTTTTTATATATTAGATTAAAGCTTTTTAAGACATCAGAGTTTGCAATATAAATATGGTACATAAGCTGGTATTTTTAATGGAAAAATTGTTTTATTGTTAATGAATTGTAGTTCTTATCATTGCAATTGGCAAAACATAATTTGCCAAAAAATATAACTGAACAAAATAAATTCACGAGAAATTCAAAATGATGCGTACTACTTGCTAGAGGTTGTATGCATTTATATTCATTTGTTCATTCGGAGTTATATTTGTACATAACAAGTATCCCAACACCTCATGCGTCCTGTGTGTACAGATTTGAATGATCTGAATTCAGGTTTTTCATTTGTTCTTATCTAAATTTTTATAGGTCTCTTTTTACATATTACTTACATATAGATGATTTCAAACAAGAACCTCGATATTGCAAAAATGCTAAAACCAGACTAGGAATCAATAAAGCAAATCCTAATCTAGCATTAATCAGTTCTAAAAAAAAAAATACGTTTACAGTGAACAAATGCATACGAAATAATTATATTATGTACAGTAATCGTAAGAAAACTTGATAATAGTATTAGATGATATCCCGCGCAAGCGCGGGAATTAACACTTTACACATTAATATGATACAATGCTTAAAATGATGAACCCTGGTTGGTTGGGTTTTTTTTTCATTTTTATACATACTTTGTCCAAAATTTTTCTTAATTGCTTTCTTAGCTTATTCTTTTAAATTGAAATAAAAACACAACTGCATGGCTGAATATTAAGAGGAGTATCGCAGCTAACTGGAAAAAAAAATAACAAACTTTTTTATTTTATTCCAAACACGTGAGTGGGTATTTAGTGCGTCGTATCTCTTAATTTTGTTCTTTAAGTCAAATTTCACCATAATTTTTACCACTGTCCCAAAACAGAATTTCAGATGAAAAAAAACGGTTTTAAATAAAAACAACTGGGGAGGGGGTCAACTCCCCCCCCCCCCCCCCCATTCAACTTAATTCCCCGTGTTATGCATACATCATTTATTCATATAGATTGTTCATGATTTACAAATTAATATATAAGGTTTATTACTCTACCAATTTGTCGTGCTATAAAAATATATGAAATTAAAAACGCGCTAACGTATTCATATTTATTTCGATATTTTAAACCAAAGTTGTCAGATCCAAAGTATCTGTCCGATAGTTAACTCGCCCTACACTTTCCGCCATGATGTTAATTAGTCAACCCGCGTTCCTAGGCATCCCGTTCTGGAAAGATTAATCAAAATTAAAATCGCATCAAATTGTTCCATTATATTTATGAACTTTTTTGTATTAACCAAAGATATCCAATCCAAGGTATCTGCCAGTAATGCTTGATGAATCGTCCTATACTAAGTATTCCCCATGACGTTAGTTAGTCAACCCGCTTTTTTTATTACCCCGTTCTGGAAAGTTCTATTCCATTTTCTCGCCAGAGGTCGTGCTTCGCAAGCGTTCTATCCATCAAAACTAAAATCGCGCATTCAAGGAACGAATTGCCTTATATTATTTATTCAACATTTGTCAAATCTTAACTTATATGTATACTGTAAGTAAGTTCCCAGTAAACGTATTCACTCTTTGCGTAATCATTCAATATCATTTCATTGAAAGCATATATTTTGATGCAAATTTTCACTGACTTGGATCCACCAAAGCGTGTCCACCACCTTACTCTCATTTTTGTTATTTCGGACTAGTTTATCGAAAATGAAAGTAGGTTTTTAATTAATTTTACAATAACTACTTATTAGGTAAAATTCAATTATAGCTTACGGACATCATATGTCTCGTGTTGAAATACCAAAGGTGTAAGTAATTACTCTGGTGCAGGCATATTTGAGTTTATTGGCAAAATGTCTTAATTTATAAGTATAAATGATTCAAAAACGTATACATACACCTTAAGAGTGTAATCTGCCCAAAATAATACATTTAAAATTCTTGAATAAATATATAAATTTAAAATATTCCTTTCACTTATCTCAAACAGTTTATATTATTTTCAGAGTGCAATATATTCCTTACGGTTTGTCTTCAGATTATAATAAAACGGGTGTAAAAAAATGCGTCGGCCGGGAATTGAACCCGGATCGACTGCTTGGAAGGCAACCATGCTGACCATTACACCACCGACGCGCTTAATACCTGCTCTTTATACTTTTTATTTCTTTAAAGAAACAAGAACTGACAAATTCAAATTTTGCATATTTATTTCATTAACATCCTTGCAGGGCATAAATTTTATTGCAATAGCGAGTCAAATTATTACTCTGGTTTTTTTTTTAATATATAAGACCGTCACGGTGCGTTGAGTTTAAGAATGTGCCACGTACACAGTTAGAGCAGATTGCCTCAAGTGAACATAAAAACAACCTCAAGCTGTAGTTACACGGTGCGCTCTCTGACATACATAAACAGTCGGCATTTTCAGTAAGGTTTTCAAGACAATAAGAGCTGCAATTTTCATTCCGGATTCTTTTTAACCTTAATAAATTGTACTATGTTTTCTTCTTAAAACAATACATTATGGTTTATAGGCTTCGACGAGAGTAATTTTACAACACAATCGTCATGTTTCTAGTTCTGTCTGACTTTAGGTATAAAGAACTTGAACTTCTTTTACACGGTTTAACATTTTAAAAAAGTTTATTTTGGAGGTTTATCAAACAAATGATATTTGGCTATGTATTGGTTTTGTATGATTATTGATATCTATTTTATCATGAATATCTTCGCTTGTTTTTGAAATACGATATTATTCTCGTAAGACTTCATTTTTGTTTTTGTTTTTGTTTTTTGGGGTTTTTTTATCCATAATTTAATTTTATTATTTTTATTTTGTAATTTGTATTTGACATTTGACAATGTTCATACGTGTATGTTCTGTGAAATATCAACATTTGATGGTTTTTATTTTGAATTAATGTAATTGTTTTTATCCGAAAAGCAACATGCTACATCCACTTATTCATAACTGTTACAATGAATTTGTAATTATAACTATTGTTCTCTGCGCTTCATGTTTACAAAATATTTTGATTATAATTAAATTCAATCTAATTAAAATTAGATGTTTGTGTAGCGAGTAAGCGAGCGGATCTAACATCTAATTTTAATTAGATTGAATTAAATTACACATCAATTCATCCTTCAAATCCATACTTAGAATTCGTATCACTTACACCTTCTAAAAAAACAATCAATTTTTGATTGATCTTGAATCACTTCGACATCTCAATGAAGAAATAATGCGTCGGCCGGGAATTGAACCCGGATCGACTGCTTGGAAGGCAACCATGCTGACCATTACACCACCGACGCTCTATGATAATGGTGGTTAGATAATTTAATAAAATACGAACATGAACTTAAACACAAAATTTTAACAGATAAGTGATTAATTAGTATTTTTCGTTTTATTGATAAACTGCTGTCTATTTTTATATCAACCTTGCAGTGCACTTGCCACATACATAGACCTTTTTCATTTATTCAAAATGAATCATGATTCAATGATTATATGAAGTCATCAGCAGAAGTAATTTACTTTTTGTATTGTTGATCACGATGTAAAATTCATGTGAATACTACATTTTTAATTTTTTGAATTTAATTCATGTGAATACTACATGCGTGGATCTAGACGGGGGTCAAAATTCCCTCCCCTTTTCAGTTGTATGAGTTTTAACTAAATATAGATACTTATGTAGCTCATAGAAAATCAGAAAATTTGAAAATAAATAACAAGCATTCATTCGTTCAATACCAGTTAAAAATCTGCATTTTATGAATGTTTAAACCTTTGAAAATATGTACTTGTTTTTTTCAAAATATATATATTGCAAAGCTAGTTTTATTTCACATTGTAAATGTGCGTTTAAAGAGCAGTCACCTGTGCCTGACTTAAGATTTTTTTTCATGTTCTAACCCTTATTATCGTATTTTTAGAACACGAACTTTCTGATAAATATTATAAAATAAAATGATACATATCGTTTTAAATTGTAATCAATTTAATTTTTACAATGAATTTCTTTTAATCAATAAACGATCTTTGCATATAGAAATATTATTGTCAAAAATAAACACAACGAGTTAAATCAAACTATCATATTTTGTCTTCTTTTTCTACCTCAAACATCTTGTGATTCAAAATTTTGCATGGGAGGTGTTAGTTGCTATCATATTATTAGATAAACACTTTATTTCCGAAATTTCAGAGTACTTTAGATGAAAACGGCTTCATTTATTATTTCAAATCTGTTGAATTCTACAAGTCTTGTATCTCACGCGTGGTCCGTCATTCTCACTGGAAAACACATTAACACTTGGGCGAATACAAAATAGAGTTAGAACTATGAAAGGTCAAAACAACGGAGAACATTTGTATAATTTAAGAAGAGCAAACTTGAAGAACAAGATTTACTTTACAGTCTGGCTTTTAATAGCATTTTAAAGTGCACACTAGAAAATGAGAGCATAGTATATTTTTAGCGCTTCTCTCAAAATCCCCAAGATTCGTGAATGTATATACATGTATGTCACGAGATACTCACAGGACTACCTTCCCTAGCTGGTCTCTTCAGTATATCGTGTTAAACAATATATTTACGTTCCATACTTGTCGTTCTTATACGTCTGTGCAGTCGGAATGGACAATTTTTAAAAAAATATCAATCCAAACCATAAATAGTTTAGGCGCTTGAAAATGTGTGAAACATTCATCTATCTTATAACTCAAATTACTTCAAATTACAATTTGCAGTAACTTTACATAACTTTAAGATTAAGAAAAGAAAAAAACAACAGTCAAATGTTATCTTAGATAAAGGGCAAATAAAAATCAATATTAGAGAAATAATTTTAAATTCCTTTCTCTGCACGGATACTAAAAATTGATACGAGAGAGTGTTAAGTTGTATAGAAATATTGACAAAGAAGAATTGAACTGAAATTTTCAAACTTTTACAAACTTATTAATTTCTAACGCTTGTTTGAATGTCATTTGTATAATAAAAATGTGGGATTGATCGTAAAAGAGGTTCGGGCCACTTATTTATTTCCTTTTATTACAAACTCTTTTACTACAAATAGTATTATCTAAATCAAACCCTCTTTTACCGGCAAGTCAATTATAGGCATTATTAAGAATTGTCTGTCTTTTTTTATTTGTTTTGTTTTGTTTTTGTTTTTGTTTTGTTTTTCGGGGGGGGGGGGGGAATCCATTTAAAATACGGATTTTTAAGGCCAAAACGATCCTGTTTACCCTTATCAAAGAGTGAGTTCAGTATCTCGCTTGTAACATATGGATTTTGTTTATGTGTATTTTTTTTAGGAGGGGTGTTAATTTTCATTTCTTTGTTGTTGTTGCTTTTTTCCTTCGTTTTCTTTCAAAATGGATATGCTTTCATAAAGTAAAAAAAGGTACAAAGTACAAATGTCATCAAATCTCATAAGAAAAGGTGATTAATATCTAATTAAGTTTCTTTGTTGGAAAGATTTGAACTGTTGTCATTTCTTGTCTTATGATACGTAAATATAAACTATTCAATCCAGATATTCTGTAAAACATTCTATTTTCAGCCATACCGGAAATAGACCGTATGGTAGTTTCTGGCCTCCGGTCTGTTTTTCCGACTACTGCAAAATTGTATACTTCTTATTTCCTTTTAAAACGATCTGACATATTATATTAGAACTTGTTACTTAATTACAATGGAACGTAACAACTGAATTTTTATGAAATAATAATTTTCTAATTATTTGGAATTTTTCCCTTTAGGGAACTAGATGGTAAATAAACATCTCTAGAGATCTACCTAGAAAAATAAAAATTTTATTAAGAAAATAAATTTCCACAGATCAACGTGTTCTATACATAGCTCCTCCTTTCCAAAATAATAAAATATCTTGAAAGACCTTTTTAGAATTAGCATTGTTTATTACAACGCGATGTACACGTTAATGTAATTGAATAATAGGATTTTTTTTCTTTTACTGTTATCAGTAACCAGAGACAAAGTACTTATTCATGCTTTATTTACGAGCATGATATAATCATCACATACAATTCAATTACGCAAACAAAAGACTAGGTTAGGGAACAGTAGTAATAATTGGTAAAAAGTAAGTTAGTAATGAAAGATATATTCGATAAATACATACAAATATATAAATACACATTCGTACGTATACATTGTACACATATACATTCTCATGTGAACAGATATATACACTTATACAGTATTTCAAGAGAACCAAACTTCTGTCTTGTACAAAAAAGGAACTTATGGGAGGAAAATTTAAATACATTGAGTGTAAAAGTACTATACCTGTTGAACAGTCTGTTGGTATGAATAATCGTCTTGAAGCTATGACTGTAAAATATCGAATCTGACCTAAACTTAAATGCCAGTCATTAAGATTAATTGAGATTTGGTCACTGCCAATCTTCTGAAAAGTCTTGCTCTATTTTTCTATTATCTGGTATTTTTTATTAACAATGCTGTAAGAAAAAAACCTCATCAACTGAATTGTATCACATGTGGACAAAACCATTCATTTTGAAGAATGTTTTGTTATCAACTGCTTCCAATTTGGAGTATATGAGCTGAAGTCCGGAAACCTGTTAAATATAGAATAAATATAATTTAAAACGATATTTAAAAAACTAGGTTGTTTGCTTCTTTTTTGTCGGGATTTATTCTGAGGTGAAAAATGTAGTGTTTAAGTAAACATTTTTAATGCAAATTTAAATTAATTTTAAAACAATAGATAGATCTTTGATTTCAATGAAAATAGAGGTAAAAGAGTTCATAGTGCCATACCATGAGGAATGGTGATCTAGGACTATTCTTTCTTAATAAGTCAAAGTGTAGGTGATGTTTTCCAAATTCAGGCTGCACAACATACTCTGTTGTGGACTCATAAATATTGATTTGCAGAAATTAAGATGGAGGATTTCACATAGTAAATTTAGATAAACTGAATCTATGGTACAGCTAGAATCATTAAGTTTGTCTGATAATAGATTAAAGTATCCCCATATTTCAGAACAATATAAATATATTGGCTGATAGTGTGGCAAAATAACTGAATGGTTTTGTCATCATGACCGAATGAGATTATGTATGGGTATATGGAAGATACCTTAATGTATAATATTGGCGAATGGCTAAACAACTATTTAATGAACGAATACTAGATCTTGTTACAGATGAAAAAACATAATTCAGACATATATTTCACCCTGCATTCTGTTACTTTTTTTAATATGAAACCCAAGCGATTAGTAATTTGGTCTAGAGTTTTAATATATAGCACGCACTCATTTCGTATCTGTCCATTGCAAGTAGCGCCAAACGAATCACAAATATTCATATTAACATGACCGTTTACACATATTTCAATAAATTGCCCTTATTAACACTGTAAATCTAAACCTGTACCGGTGTCACAGGAGAATAAAATCACCGGTTAAAGAGTGTCGAGAGTCTTCGTTTTTTGATTAAACATCCTGGTCACGTGATGCTGCGTTGAGCGGAAATGACAGAGGTTCCTTCTTAGTGTGGGTTGAGTCCTATATATTACAAGGCAAATCTCCTCCTCATTCATTACTAGTTTGGCAACATTTGAGGAACTGAGGTCTTCCTGAAGAAAGCAAGCAAAGGTATGATTGTACATTTTGATAGATAATGTGTGTTGATATACAATATTTGTCCTTTCATATCTTTTTTAATCATTATCGAAGCCATTTATTTGGCAACAAATTGCATTACTGAATAATTTAGAATCGATTCTTAAGAAAGCACAAACTTTTAAATTTCATTTACATGTTATTATCTTCCATTGCCTTTCCTTGGGGATTCAGTATCAATTTCAATTCAAATCCTGTTTGTCACAAAGTAAAATAAATACCGTTCGAAACAATCGCTAGCTCTGTTTAATCCAGTGAAAAGCAGGATAAAGTTGAGTATATGTTTTTCTATAAAGAGCAAGTTTATTGAAAAGATCATTTTTATATCTAAAATTTTGTATTTTTTGTTGCCTATTAATATTTTTCCTTGGAATGATTGCTAGAATCTTATATTCTCTATTGGAATTGTCAAAAACATATTAAAGTCACTGTCTTATTATCAAAGAAAAGGTAAAAATATTTAAAGGGGTGCTCTAAGTCAATTATATCAGCAATAAGAAAATTTGATTTTGATTTTTGATAGTGTTGATGCAGATTAACAATTCTTTATCGATAGTGGTTGTACAGTTTAAAAGAAAAACAATAGACTTCATTAGATTTTGAAATTTCTTTTTTTATTAATAGAACAATAGATTGTTCAGAACTGCGGCTTAATTGATTTTATAAGGTAATAAATGACAATATAAGACAGCAATTCTATTGCTTAATAACTATCATTAGTCTTTCATTTTGAGTTGATAATGTCAAATTCATCAAACTGGGCTTTTCAAAAAAGAGAATTTGACATCAATAATTATGATATACCAACAGTATCATGTATAAGCCATTCACGCTTCAATTTTTTTAATCTTAAATTTTGATAAAAAGATTTTTTGAATGAAATCAAGCATTTTTAGAAAAAAAAAATAAACATGAATTTTCCTGTCACAGAATTTTTAGATCAAGAATTATACAGAGCGAATGTATCTCCTAAGCATGTCCTTTTTAGCAAGTGAGTATTAAAATTTAGGAGGGAAGGGACAGCGAAGCTCCTTTTAGCAAGTTTAGAAAATATGTAACGACGTCGTTTTGAATACTCTTAGAACATGCCAGCAGAAATCATATGCTTTTGAGATCAAAGCGCGTCTTGTATGTTTCTAGTGGGTTTTTTAGCCAAAGATATATTAAAAAAAAAAAACGGGTCACCAAGGATTCACCCCAGCAATGTTTTCCCCTACGGTTATGGAACCCCACTGGGCATTTCACAAAAAGCTTACACTATGTCAAAATACACAAGTGAAAACAATTTAGGGTGTTAATTCGACATTTTTGACGGTTCAGGTACCTATGACATTATCTGACGACGAAAGAAGCGCGTCCATTCCATCAGGGCATTTCTTTAAGTGCTGAATTTCGTGCCCGATGCAATTAATAATGCATGTAAGCCTCTACATCTGTTTCATTAGTAAATTGACTGTGCATTTTTATCTAATGCCTTTTTGTCTTTGTCTCGATAATGTGAGGAAAAAGAGTTCTTCGTGACACGCCGTCAAAGCCTTCGGCTGTTTATTTCTTCCTCAAAGAGCAACTGCTAACTGTGGTCCATTTGTAATTTTATTTACGTCTGTCTATGCTTTCACTTTAAATTAATCAACTCAGCTAGAACCTTTTTGTATCAAATTGATCTTCTTGATTATTTTTTCATGGAACATTTTCATGATACTAGCCCCTTTTAATCACTGAGTATACTATGCACATGTAACAAGTGAAAATTTTTATATTATTCGGTTTGTAATGTTCATTATAACGTTTAAAGTGCAGTCGATTTACGTGATAAACCCATTCAAAATACATTTGGTACGCTCAAACAGAATTTAGATATAGGCCAATGCTACAAGCAAAAAGTTTCCACTTGGATGCACATTAACAATAAATACAATAGTACACAGACTGACCCGTCTTCCCTTTAATAAGTAAATATAAATTTTAAAAAATACTTATGTGATCATGGTTTTTTGTGATTTTTGATTCAAGACTTTCACAAACATTTATACAGAATACATTGTTACGGTATATTCACAAATATTTACAAAGACTAGTCACTAAGATCTCCTATAATATTTCACATAATAAATACACATGTATAGGCTGTGGAGTATTCTTTTTCCTAAATGTAAAAAGGGGAGGGTGTTAAAACAAAAGAAGTGGGGGAGACAATATTTGTACATTTATACTAATAGATGCACATTATTAATAGGAACTCAACGTAGAACACACAATATTGTAGTTTATGAATTTGCCAAAAAATATGCTTTGTTTATTGAATGATAAAGGCATCCTTTCATCTCTAAAACAAAATATAAATTCCCCATATTAACACCAGGAATACAAGACAGACTTTTTAAAAAGGTTGATTGTTTCAAAATCTTAATTTAAAAAAGCATTTATGAAAGTCAAAAGTTTTATGTTGATATAAAAAGTAGTTTGATGGTAACATCCTGTGTAAAATATAGAATGAATTGTTAAAAATATTTTGTTTTCTTAAAAAAGAAAGTATTCGAGCATTCTTAGACTAAATCAGTTTTTATAATTGGATTTATACCATTTTCTTTCTGTTGAAATTCAGCCCTGAATTTGATCCTTCTTTTTGCTTAGAAAAAAGTATACAGTACATGTCTTTAAATCATTTTATGTTCTTATAAAATATCGATAGTGTATTTGGGATAAATGGTTGTGAAGTTTTAATCTGATTTCTTTATTGCATTCTTATCATCTTTATTTATTCTTGTAATCTTTTTCAGACCACTGTACTCAACAAAAATTGTTTTAATTGGGATTAAAACTCAAAACATTTAATATCTTTCGAAAAGGGTAATGATGCAAATATAACCAAGATTAAAGTTACTTTTTAAAAATATAGTTTTATAAATCATTTTAATTTTTCGATTATACATGTACCATATGTGTTGTAATAGAGACTTTAAATTTATTGATACTCTGATATCCAACTAGAAAATACCACAATCTTTCTTCATTAAAACCACAGGCACCTGACGTTATAAATTTTTGTCATAATAAAAATAAATACCCTATACCTAATAATACACAAGTTACCCATCGCCGCCATCTTGGATTTATTTCAACCTGTCACATCAGGTGAAAGTTTTGCTTAAAACTCATCGGTAAAATTATTTTGCGATCCTCTTCGTCTTCCGATCGGTGCTTCAACACCTTAGCTTACAACCGATTTAACGAAAACGGTGCATTACACCTGTCTTTAATAAAAATCATCCCTCATTCTGCATCTACTGCTTTGGATATTTATTTTTATTATGACAAAAATTTATAACGTCAGGTGCCTGTGATTAAAACATATATAATCAGGGTTACGTTTATTAAAAGAACTTACGACTTACGACCAAATTCATAAATGCTAATTTATCATTAGCAACCGAATGCTTAGATTTAAAATTGTAATAGATGGGTAAAAAATGTTTTGAATAACATTTTCGCCTCAAAAGCCATTTTATTATGGCACGCCAAATGCACAATAATGAGCTAAGCAAAGTTTCACAGTCGATAAACTAAGTTTAACGGTTGTAAACTGTTACAATCAGTAAACTATGGTTAATCTGTATTTCACATCTGTAAACCATAGTTAACACAATCAACTATGTTTCAAAACTGTAAACTATAACTAACACTGAAAATAATCATTTGCGATTGCAAAACAGAGTTTATCTGATAAATATAGTTTCACGATTGTGAAACTATGATTAACAACTCTTAACTATAGTTTACGAATGTAAATAATAGTTTCAGATGTGAATCTATATTTATCAACAAAATCTATTGTTAACGTTTATTTACAGACAGATAATCTTATATAAGCATTCGTAAACTAAAGTTTACAACCGTTAAATATGGTTTACAGATGAAAACTACAGTTAACGAATCGTTAACTATAGTTTACGGTTCGTAAACTATAGTTAACAGTCGATAAACCTAGTTTATTAACTGTGAAAATATGTTTCGCTCATTTTGTGAATTTTGCGTATCATATCCACTAGACTAAAGATATTCACGACACAAGTTTCATCTGATTAACCATAAATTTGAGGGATTTTTTTCAGTTTCTGATAAAAATATTCCACGAAGTTCAAATCCAGATTTGACAGAGCATTTATAAATTCCAAATAGTCAATCATATTCAGACCATCCTTGGTGTAATCTTGAGTGACAATACATTTTGTGGACTTTAACTTGGTAGCACGGATGATTTTCTAGTTCTAAACATATCATTATCTGGGCTTATAATGTAAGTGTAACATGACTAAGTTTAGGAATAATTTCAAAACTACTCTCCGTCCAATGAGCGCTATCCTCTTGTTTTAGGTAAAAGGCTTTACACACAATTTAAAGGAGGAGAACCGGTTTAAAACATTTTAAAAACCTAAATATTGTTACTACTCTCTTTCGGGGAATGAATGAATTATAAATAATTAATTTACTGACTACATTTTTGCCCCCCCCCCCTCCCCCCAAAGGGTTCTGCTAATAAAAAAAATTGTATAAATGATTTGGCTCTTTTTCAGATGCCCCGACAACTTTACACAGTTCTGTCCTTAGTCCTCATCGCACTACTTTTAAGCTCCACACCGGAAGTCTCCGCCAAGAGTTCCTGTTCCTACGCCTGCATGAAGTCCCTATTTTCGTGCAAGCGGCGAAGTGAGGGGGATTGTTGTAACAAATTTACCGAATGTTTCCATACCTGTGAACTTGCTGCACCCCCGTAAGTAATGTAACAAAACAGGAGCTATTGGCAATTGTCTACGTGTGAAAAGAAATCTTCCTAATACCGCATAATATATTTTTCTTAATTTGTAAGAGTGGATTAACCTACAGTGGCTTTTATATCATTTTACTCGCAATTTAAGAGTACATGCTGTGAAAATTCGTCATTGGGAATATTATGTCGTAAAAAATGAGATATCAAATGACGTGTAAATACTTTTTAAATATGTGGAGCAAAAATGCTTCTCTGGGTTATCGGAAAATAATAAGTACGAATATACCTAATGATAAGATGGACCAAATTTTCAATTTATTTTCATTTCATAACACTAAACTTTAAGTTAATTGCAGCTCAGAGGATTGGACTACTCTATAAATACCGTTTTTATAAGTGTTTTATAAGTTATCGAAAATTAACATATACATTGTATCTTAAGATATTTAATATCATGATTATTAATCTCATAATCTTGATTTTTATTCATTTCACAAAATGTGGAGTTCTTTCTTATTAAAACTAAAAGGTTTATGATATGTGATCTTAAGAAGCAAGTTAAGCTTGCTTAAGATTTGCTATAGTACAAGTGACTGGCCACTATTTTCCAGATCATATATTAAACGACTAATATCACATACATTTCTTAAAGACATCTATACATCAAAGATATGATTTTATATTGTACATTTTGATATCTTAAAATAGTTGCTATGTAATTGAAAAATACCAATTTAGAGAGTCTCCTTTTCCATAAAAAAAACAAACAAAAAACTGTGATCTTACTTTTATTTATTGAATCGATTGTTACCAGCTAGGTCCCGGGTAATGAAGAATTATTTGTTAATTCATTTTCAATTTTTAACATTTACATAAAAGATGCACTTATAAGGCAAATTGATAAAATGTCCGTGTCATTTGTTAGGTTTGCTTACTGTGAATCAATGAGGTACTCAGTCATTTTTTTTTTTTGGGGGGGGGGGGGGGGGGGTGAAATTATTACATACCGTTCACAGATATTAAAAGTACACGTGCTAAGTATATGTACATTTATTCTAAAAGTCACAAAAGATGTCTTTTTTTAATCGATTTTCAGCAATAAAACATTTTACATATATTCTCATCTGATGCACAGAGTTACTAAATATATTACCCGGGCGCCAATTGATGGCTACAACAATGTTTTCTTGTGTTTACTGTACACGCTGCAAATTTGCTTCAATATGAAACATTGATTTGATCATGTTTATATATGTTACAAAGCCAAGACATGAGACTAATCTCTCAAAGAAAAGGCGACTTCTTTCATTTCTTGATGTTGATAGATAACATAATGACTGCTATGCAAAAAATTAATGAACGATTGAAACACATGTTCATCAACGAAATAAATTACACTAGACTTTTTGTTTTTCTTAGGTGTGCTGGAAAGCGCGGGAGTTGGAACAAGCGATACCAGGTCTCCCAGGGTTACGAGGACCGAGAGCTTTACCCTTACTATTAGACCTTGACCTTCAGCATAAGTGAACAGCTCACCCATGCTATAACACAGTGATCACAGAACAAGATAGCAATGCATCACTCATTGGAGACTGTGAACCTAGGAAACCTCGCACCGTAGACATAATCTTTTTATATATTTTTTTTCTCGATGAAGAGTTGCAATGATCTCTATTCATAACTTTGATTTTGGTATCACACCATTACTTTACTAAGCACATATTCTTCAAAAGGATTAAACTTCTATCACTTCATGTTAGGAATTCCACTATTACAGTCACAGCATGTACTGTTTCTTTTCAATTCTTCAATGAATAAATACATCGCACACTATCAGTGCAATGAAATGAAAAATATGCTTATGTTTAGTGTATGTTTTTATAGTTTAATGCTCATCATACGAACGAATCGCATATAGACAGATGATAGTTAGGGGATGACTATCCAAGAACTACCCAGGCACTCTCCCCGTTGGTAGTAGATGTGGGTGGGGTCGATATGGACGGGGTAGATGTGTTGGAAGGAGGTGAGGTAGAAATAGGTGTTGTCGGTTTAGGTGAGTGGTGTTGATGGTCATCACAGGCAGTGGGCAATGCGCATACCTCAAAGTCGAACTTCCGGTCTCTAGGTTAGTGATTAACAAAAAACGAAACGGAAACAACGAAACGAAAATAAGTTTTAAAAAATACCGAACAAAACTATCATTTGAAAGTGTTTTTGGACAGTGATAAATACTTTGACCGAACCTAGAACTGAAATGGTATGAGTTTGTTGTTAAAAGAAACTTACTCCGCTTTGTTGTCATGAAAACTAACAACTCCTCTAATGAAGTAGTTGTCCGGTGCAACGTAAGTAAACGGGCCTTGAAAGTCATTAACCCAGCCGGTGTAGTGACAATTGGTTTCACAAGTAACTTAGGAAAAAGAGTGTCGGTAAAGGAATTGTAAAATTGTACGTTACTTGTAAAATTACATCTTTAAATATGTCTAATATGATGTAAAATCTGATAAATGATCATTAAGATGAAGAACAGAGAATCCGTTACAAGAAATACCCTTTGCTTGACAATCTACGAACTTATATTTTTCAGCTTAGGCAAGATAAGTATAGATGCTGACCAAAACATTTTTTATTTTAAAGAAAAATTGTAGTTTTTCAACAATAACAACATATATGGCTCCAATTTACTTACGTGGAAGATTGCAACACTTGAATTTAAACCTCCTGTCCTCGTATGCATCCAGATGGTAGCTTTCTATTCCATGAATAACCCCGGAGCCACACTGAAACACTATTGGATGGTCCATCGCATTCACATAATCTGTACCAAAAGCAAAGGTTCTAGTTGCTTTTTTCGATGTTTTGTTAAAAACAACATCATGTGATATTTATATTGTCACAAAAATAGGGATGAATTACGTGTAACTACTTAGACCAAGCCCTTTGGACTTGGAAGGATGACTTCTATAATCGGAATATAAAGTTAATAAGCTCATTGTTTTATCGTTGATTTTAACCTTTGTGATTTGTTATCAAAGCCACTGGTCAATCGCACTATGTCCAGCAAATTGCATATTTGGCTTTGTTTTTAATATCTTTTTTACCTTGTTAGACTATTTCCAATTGAAAAAGAATTCTTGAACGATTGTAAGACAATATGTATAACATACATATAACATAATCTGAAAACTATTAATTTTAATTAAATCTTTTACTACATTTACTCGTAGTCAAATTATCAAACTACTCTTGATATAAGTCCTTTAAGAACAGGTTAAACACTGACGATGTTAATCTATTAGTTCAATAGACATAACAAACATCCAAAGGGTCTGTCCCTCCATTATTAAAATCTTTAAGTAAAAGTGAAGATTTACAAGGTATCACAAAACTGAAAACAGTTCATTTTCATTTTCAGTGACGTTTTAATTACACCAAGTATACCTCGAAGAAAACACCTTTTGAAAAGAAAAATGTAAAAAGTCAATGTCAATAGTAAAAGGCAGGTTAAGGACGTAAATTTGCAGGAGGGAATTCGAATCTCATATTGATACACATGAAGTTATTTGTTTCAACATAAATTTACACGAAAAAGGAAATTCAAAATAAATTTATTCTTTGAAATTCTTTTGAATTTTTTTTTTTTGGAATTTCCTTTTTCGTGTAAATTTATGTTGAAACAAATAACTTCATGTGTATCAATATGAGATTCGTAGTTGCCATGTCAAAAACATCTTTTTACAGATACTGTGAATATTGACGTTTTCGTGGTGCCGATGATATTTCTTTATATACAGACCCTGAATTTGATTAGGTAACTATAGATATACCGGTCCAGAAACAGGAAGATACTTCCACTGGTGAATCGAGGCGGGCGTTACACTGGAAACTGAACTTCCGGTCGTTGTAATAGCTGTTAAAGAAACTCTCCACTTTGGTCAGGTATCTGCCGACGGGGCACACAAATTGGAAACGTCCGTCAAACTCGTTGGCCCAGTAAGACTCTGGAGCGCCACCTCGCGACAAGGACAGAAGCAAAAGGAGGACTGCAAAGTAGAGCTGCTGGGGGAGTTACATTCTCAAAATAGAGAACTTGTTAATCTCTGTAGACGCACCATTATACATGTACTACAGGTTTAAAACCTTGATTACATATATGACTTTATGTTCTAACTGGCATAATGCATAGCTTACCACAATTGGTGTGGTTTGCAAGGGGGTTTATATAATTAATACAGAGAAAGTCCTCAAATGATACACAGACTGATGTTCTTCAATCGTTACCACGACTCCCCCTCCCACTTTTTAAATTGAATAATTATTATATGAGGCGAATTACTAAACGTATGCGTAAATATTGTCTGTGAATGTTTCCTCAATAACAACATTAGTCTGAAATATAAATAAAACTAAACATGTATATACAAAAGTAAAAAAACATATACATGTTGATGTCATTTACAGTCATTGTTTTTTTAACGATACTTTTTATCGAAATCACCTACCTGGGACCGCGACACTCATGTTGATTGCACTGATAACCTACATGTACCTTTCTCGATCCGGCCTTGACTTCAGGTAACAACCACACAATCAGCTCCTCTGAGGTCAATATCGGTAACGCTTTTTTAGGATTATGTCTTGTATATACGAACAATTTGATAGGTAATAGGTTATTTTCAGAATATTTTTGCACAATAAATGAATTAAGAACAATATGCGCCATAATTTCTTTAAATGATAGTTAATTATTTTACAAATGATAAGTATACTTATTGAATGATTGACTAAATGAATGTTTATTTCTCTCAAACCATATCAATGGTACATGAGGTACAAAAAACAAAAATATTTACAAATCTACAAATGCAGGGTCAAGTTAGGAAGAGTTCAGGAATAAAATAAATCGAGCTAATATTTTTTTTAACAAATATGGACAATTTTTTTAATGAATCAATATCTATGGTATTCATAAGATTCCCAAATTTATAAGTGTTAACATTTGATGAGTATTTTTCTTCAATTAATTTGTTGCGGAATATAGAAAATGCCTGACATTTCATAACATAGTGGTATTCGTCACCCAAAGTGTTTTTATTACGTAATGAACAAATTCTATGACATCTATCTTCCAGTTTCAATTGGTAATTTATGATTACAGGTTCTAAATTTTGTAAATATGACTCTTAAATCGTTTGGAAGTTTCTAAGATAAATTTCCTGTCCAAAGCTTTTCTTGAAGATTATGTAATTCAAACATTTGGGTGAATTTCCTACATTTCTGAACCAATCTTGTAAAAACTTATTTATGAGCTTTTCTTTAACAATAGATTTTAGCCAGTTGATACTAGAAAAACTTCGATTAATCCAGACATAGGAAAGATCACATGAGTTAAGTATATCTCTCACATATTTTAAACAATGAATAATTATAATGAAAGTGAAATGAACCAAATTCACATGACTAACAACATGTAAGAAGCCGGTCATTTTGCATCTTTAACTTTTTTGAAGAGTTATCTTCCCTTGATGAAAGTAAGAAAATTTTAATTTTGTCAAAATATCTGAGGTAAATGATTCATTTTATATTTTAATAAAGAGAAAGTTTATGCATAACTTCACCGAAAGATTTGTATGAATTTCAAGTTACTTTTTACATCATCTTAATAAAACATGCTTTGTCCATAGACTTCAATGTAAAATTCAGGGTGCAATTAATTGGACAATAATTAAAATTCTGAAAATTCTTTGGTGGAGTGTTTTTATTGAAAAACACCTTCAAAATGATATTATGATTAAGAATATTGGACCATTCATTTTTTAGGTACAAAATGTGGTCGTTATGCATTGAATACCTTAACTTCATGATAGGAGTTCGATTCATAACGAAGGAACTATAAATACCGGCCTATTTCAGTAACCGATGCCCATATGATAGGAGTTCGATTCCTAGCGAAGGACCTATAAGTTCCGGCCTATTCCAGTAATTGGTGCCCGTCCACGAACACTCTGATACCGAGAACAATCGACTGTGTCTGACAACCTCTAGTCTGCAGCAATCCTTACAATATTTCCTCTTAGTCCTGTAAATGACCCATATCTGTCCTCTTTTCTGATAAAGTACATGTTTATCGATGCCCTTTCTTTAGAAATACATAATGAGAGTCAAATCATGAGAATTTTCTTTTATTTTTGTAAAAGAATATGACACTGCCTATTACTGAGTACACGTGAACTATACGTCGTCCTTCACAGTGCAATTTAATGTTCAACAAATAAATGTTTCTTTTGAGTGGATCTGATTTTACATTTCCAGTGTCACTGTCTGTGATAACATCACGAATCGATTTTGTAATGTATAGTCCAATACATTTCATCAATGACTATTTTAATATTTAATAATAATCATAAAACTGCTGAAAAATTGCATAAATATAAGTAATAAGGAATCATTCTTTGAATATTAGATTTTGATCAAATACGGCCGGGAGTGACCAAATCTATCATAAAGCCCTTCACCACCGACCTTTTTTGATCACCCCATAATACTCAAAGAATGATTCCTTATTCCTTAATTTTAGAAAAAAGTCACATTCATCGTAATAATATAAAAAGTAACTTGAAATTCATACAAATCTTTTGGTGAATTCATGCATAAACTTTCTCTTTATTTAAATATGAAATTAATCATTTACCCCAGATATTTTGACAAAATTAAAATTTTCTTCTTTTCATCAAGGGAAGATAACTCTTCAAAAAAAGTTAAAGATGCGAAATGACCGGCTTCTTATATGTTGTTAGTCATGTGAATTTGGTTCATTTCACTTTCATTGTTATTTAGCGATACATATTTAACTAATTCAAAATGATTCAAAGTTGTTCAATATTCCTTCATTATACATTGAATACATTAAATGGGTCTTAATAAGTTGCTGCTTACAGATGACATTGAAATTGAAAAACTAGAATTCCAATTTAAAAAAAAATAAAAGGAAGCAGAACATTATTTGGCTTGAATTCTTGATAAGAGGGGGATATAAAAAATTCTTGATGCAATCAATTAAAAGATTAATTTTCACAGGATGAATGACCATCTTTAAGTTCTCCTTAAAGGTAGCTTAAAGATGCTTAAAGGTAGCTTAAAGACGATCTTTAAGCCACCTTTAAGCTATATGTGCTGCTTAAAGGTGGCTTAAAGGGGGCTTAAAGAAAGCGTAAAGATTGCTTAAAGGTGCTTAAAGGCAGCTTAAAGACTATCTTTAAGCCACCTTTAAGCCACCTTTAAGGACAACTTATAGGTCCTTAATGTCCAAACTTCTTTAAGCCACCTTTAAGCCATTTAAAAAAAAAATCATAACAGTCTTTATTTAATATTGTGCCTAATTTACCAACAAATTGTAGTAACTTTATAACAATTTAATCAATTGTGATCAATAGACAAATATATTCAACCTATATGCGAAGAATTTATTTTTAAAAAGCATATCCGAGCGTCTGGACAAAAACACACCTGTTGTGTATATCCTGTATATTCTGTGTTAGTTCCATGGTTTTTTTAGGTTTAACAAACAATAGATTTTAATTAGATATACACAAAGAAATGAAAGCATGTCTAGACACACAACGGAGCGATTTTAACAAAAAGATTGATTCCACATGAACATGTACGGCAGTTAAGTAAATAATGTATATTCTGTCGCTAATTTTAATGATTCCTAGACATAAAGAAGTATTAAAAACGTTTTTTGCTAAAAAAAAAAAAAAAAAAAAATTAAATTAAAAAAAAAATTAAAACGCCCAAGAGGGGTATCGATCCCGGGACCCTTGGTTTGCTAACATCAGCTCGTTTCCACTACGCTACGGCAACTCATATATGATGGGGTTTTCATATCCTATAAAACATTATAATGTGTGTATTTTTTACTTAAAAAGATTTTGACTTCTTCCATTCAGTTTGTAACAATCAATTATATCTAATAACATGTTAAATATACGTTCACAGAATTCATAACTATGAAACGCAAGGAAGAAGATGAAAATATATGTTTAAATGCATTAAAATTATTAGGGTAATAGTTCTACGCAATTTACCGGTTTTCATTATCACGGCGCCGTTTCGGCATGTAATGATTTAAATATTACTGATTATTATACATTTAGAACAGATCTAGAATAACAAATTAAATGATATATGTTTGAATATTTAATTGTTTACATTTTTTAAACTATCAATTCTATAACAAACAATATCACCAATTACCAGTGACGTATTTACATTTTGTATTGCCGATGATGTGGCAATTGCAAATGATGTATACATACATTTATTTGTACATATGATGTACCGTCCTGGTATGTGACATATTATATCACTCCTTATAAATATATTTAAATAATGAACTCAAATTTATTATCACCAGTACTGTAATTAATTAGCCTCATGATTTTACTCTTACATGCATGTATCTTTGATATGTAGACGTAATATTTTTAAAACCCAGGGTGATGAAATGATATTTTGAGAATGAATTACAAATGTAAATAAAATTTTCATTCTATGTACTTATCGTATACACAGACATACTAAGATTTCAACACCTCTAGGAACCCTGGTCTGCACCTGGGCACAAGACGCACCTGTTGTGTATATCTTGTATATTCTGTGTTAATTCCAGGGGTTTTCTCAAGTTGAACAAACAATAGACTTTAATTAGATGTACACAAACGAATAAAACCATGTCTAGACAACCAAAGCAGCAATATCCCGCCCGATATAAAAAAGGCAGTTGAGAGTTTTCATCTTTAACATGTATCTAGCAGATCTAGAATTAGACCTACAAATAGTTAAAATTGATTTAAAAAATACATATCTTAAACTGATTATTAAACTTAATCATGGGGTTTTTTTTCTTTTATTTTTTTATATTGTTTAACAACAGGATAATCTTTAAAAAGAAAAGAAAGAAACCCGTTATCGTACTTAGTTTGAACGCGTGTTCTTTTATGAAAACAAATTCTAAATAAAAACGAATTGATGTAGATTTGTATTATTGAACTTTGAATCCGGTTCAATGAAAATTATGAATTTAACATCATGTGCAAACAGTCAAACAATTGATGGTTTTCGACTAAGTATTATTTAGTCAAATATTAAATAATATTATTAACTAGAGCAATGCTCGTTGCAAAGCAACGAGTAGGTCTTCCGTTGCAGCTGCGAGGCGAAAAAGAACAATTTACGATTGACACTTTTTTTAAAAGTGACACGGTGACTCAAAAAAGATGTTCTACTTTTTGATTATGAAAATGGAAATAAAAAGAAATAATTATACGAAATATGATTA
>WFKH01011801.1:2405738-2482190 GCA_016163765.1 Magallana hongkongensis
GACGGGCGTTTTCGGTAAAAAAAAAAAAAAAGAGGTAATAATAATAAAGCAGTAATATACGTCCATGCTGAAACCGAACATAAAATTATGCATGATATTGATTTAGACAGGTACATTAAAAATCACAAGAAAAGCACAATTTTGAAGAAAAGTTATCCCTGTGTAAAAGCGTGTGTATAACTATTACAAAACACTTTCTCTCTGTGACAGCGCTCGTGCTCTGACCACGTGCCCTGAGAAATCGAATGTTCGGACACCTTTCTCTCTCTCTCTCTCTCAAATAAAAAAAAATAATGGCCAAGAAAAGTAAACATGTATCTATCTACTAAAATTATGGACTCGATTTTTGTGCTTTAATACAGGCAAATAGGATTGTCAAGAACTTTCAATTATACAATATGTTATATACATTCTAAGTAACTTAATTGTGCCAATCGGGGTTTTTTTTCTACTAGCGTTATTTAATTAATAATCCACAAAAATAAGTACTAAAAATCCGGCATTTGAACTGGAATAAATTTGAACTTGGTAATTTCCAAGACCTGTGCTTCAGGGTCACATAAAATTAAGTAAATGGAGCGGATTCACATTTGGCGGTTTTTAAGTGAACAAGGTCTACAAAGAATTTTGTTGTGTATCAAATTATTATAAAATATATATTTTAATAGAGTACATAATAGGAATATAGCTAGGAGAGCGCACCAGAGGTTTCATTTATATGGGGGTGTGGTAAGGTAGAGTTGTACATCACATGAAACAATTTCATTCATTTAAAACAAATAGTGTATTATATATTCAAAAATTCAAAACATGAAATCAATCTCTGCACATCATCTTCTTTTTTTTCAAAAATACTATATGAAGTGGCGCTGTAAAGTTGCCAAACAAATGAATTTGAGAGTGTGGATCATATTTTAATTATAGAAATTGTGTCTTGAACTGTCATGAAAGCAATCAAAATAGAAAATATCCCACATGCACACCAAAATTGCTATTTTTAACCATATGAAAAGAATATGGGTGGTGGTGAGGTGAATACTATCAAACCCAGGGGTGGAAGACTCTCCTCCGAGATCTTCGCCTTTAATGTCTAAGGAAAAAAAATCTTTTGGAGAGAATTCATAAGTTGTAGAAAGGGCATGGTTTTCTGCAATATTTTAATTATCTCCTTTTTCACATTCTCGGACTGAATCAAATCGTCTTTCTTGAAGTTTCCTGGAAGACTGCTTATGAGGAATAATCCGCACAACCACTGTGCAGTTTGGGTAAATCGCAAATGCGAGAAATGACCGAAGCCCTTATATAATGTAAACATAAATTCCAGAGTCTATACACTTTTATGTGAAACTAAAATTCGTACACAATAGTCGCATAGAGAGAGAGAGAGAGAGAATGAGATGGAGAGAGAGAGGGTTAGTTTATATGTTTGAACTAGAAAATAATGAAATCGTTTAGAATAATAGGAATGTATGTATCTTCAAGATTTTTTTTTGATATATCAACTTACAGCATAATTTAAAGCATTTACTTGCATGGGTGTATCGGTGGCTTTAATATCGACGATTCACAAAGCGTCGATGAGCGATTGAATTCAGCGACTAATTAGCAATATAGTTGTATTTAAAATCACAACTACTTTATCATATTATATTAAATTGATTTATTAATCATAATGACCCATGTTTTAGTATGCATAGTTGTTATGCAAGATACCAAGCACAATTTAATCTATTTTTATTTGTTAATAACAGGTCGCCTTTTCAGAAGATGTTTAAAATTTGTTTTACTTTTCTCCCCCCTGATGTTTGGTACTTGAGTTTCAACCTGTATTAAATTTGCGGATAATTTCTGATGGTTTTCTGTGCGCTTTTGGGCGTCATAACACAAAATTTAGCAAACTGCATTTAACAGGTATTTGGACATCATGCAAATTTTCACAAGGGTTCTCAATTAAAGTTTGGCATAAATAGTTATGTACGATGAATGTGGGGATTATTTAATGCTGCACAATGATTTAGAGACCTCTATGCGGAATATTTGCTTTTGGAGAATCATTTAACCATTTCGGTGAGTCTTCAACGTCCGTGTAAATTATCTTAAACATGCTGTTCATTATTGTATGCAAACCGTTCATACTTGTATGCAAACCGATCGGCTATCTGCAGCTAACCGATCGGCGCACTAAGCTTGACCAAATGAATTTAGTGCGATATATACATGTAGTATGACATTTACACAAGCTACGGACTTATCATTTTATTTAGTTTAACAAATTTGTAATGACCACAGAATTCATAATTGAAACAAAATCCACATCAAACGCCTTGCATAATGTACATAGCACATGTAAGCATCGTAGGTAAAATGTAAACTAAGCTTAAAATTCATGCAAAATCGAAGATATTAAGATTGATAGAGAGTAGTAATTTTTGGAGTCGGTACAAGTACGCGAAGCTTGTGTATTAGATAACCGCATATCGCCAGTCGATCCACGCTCGATGACTCTTCACGCGGCCACATGCGAGGGATGAGTTACATATTAAAACATATACACACAACTTTCAGGAAAGGGTGGATTTAGAAAGCCGTTGTAGTTATCACATGCCTTATAGTTTTTATTTATGTGCTTAGTTATTAAACAAGATGAAAGTTAGAGATATAACTATTGCTTTTAAAGGTGTTTTTTTTTAAAGTAACTTAACAAATGAAAAATAAATACATGTATCTTAAAACGAGTGTAGAAAAAAGCACGGGACACATTAAACACCTTTTTTTATAATTGTAGCTTCCCACATAGTAGAGAACAATGCTTTTGCGATTTTATTTCAGTTTTACGCACAATTGAATTATCGTTTATTTGCCAAATGAAAGCGGGTACCTGTCTTCATGTTTAGCTTTTTCCTATCATATTACGCTATACCCAAACAAAATAACACTTTCATGAGATTATTAAGATCACAAAGAACAACTTTTCCAGCGATGGTCACATCGAAATTTTTATCGTTTTCGAGTTATAAAGCAAATACTTCCAAGGGCTTTAGATCCCTAAATTTAGGGGCCAGCCCCTTTTTATTGGTATTAAACGAAACCTCTTGATATATTGAACAACTTTTGTTCTATATGTGATTTCAAAAGTTTTCAAACTAAAAAGTTATGGAGCAAAAACATGAACAAAATTTGACAGTTTTCAAAACTTTGATTTCGATTTAGTTTTTTAAGTAGTTTAATAAGGAAAATCGAAAAAATAAAACTGGGAGGACAACGTTCAAAGTATATTTTTTGAAGTTTTATAACTTAAAATCACTTGCTACGGACCGTCTCGGATCCTTTGTCCGGAATGGAGTACCCCTAAAATATTTAAAAAGGGGGATAACTCGAAACAGGAAGTAGCAATTTTATATCATTTTGTGTCATGGAAATGCATTTTCATTTACAATATACCCTGAAATTTTGAATGTAATTGGATGTTAATCAAGCGAGATATTACAGTTTGAAAAAACGTCTAGAAGAAGAATAACAATAATGAAGAATTTCCATCAGAATCAGTACAAGGTCTTCCGATATTAAATAATATTATTAATGAGAGAGAGAGAGAGAGAGAGAGAGAGAGAGAGAGAAAGAAACATACTTTAATGTAATTTCATGCGCGGATTTAGAGACAAAAACTGCGCTCACTGCTACAATAATTTTGAAACAAAAACATAAAATCTTATAACGGCGATCTGTGTCCATTGGAGTGGTGTTGATATAATAGCGATCTGTGTTCAATAGAGCGACTACATGCGTGTGGTGTTTACACAAGCAAAACTTGAATGTAGATACCTGTTTCTGCATGTGTGTGTGTTGACAATTAAAACCGCCTGGAACACCCCCCCCCCCACCCTCCTTAATTGAAAACCATATCATCTTTTGAATTACCCCCTCCCTCCCCTACAAAGAAGTTTTTGCATTTCATTTATGTATTTAATATGAAACTGTTCCGCTTGATCAAAGTTGACTTAAAGGGAACTTAAAGATGGTGTAAAGACAACTTAAAGGGAGCGTAAATGCCACTTAAAGATGCTTAAAGGTGGCTTAAAGATGGCTTAAAGGTGGCTTAAAGAAGTTTGGACATTAAGGACCTATAAGCACTGGCTTAAAGGTGACTTAAAGGTGGCTTAAAGATCGATATCCTTTAAGCCGCCTTTACGCCACCTTTAAGCCACCTTTAAGGACTTGCTTAAAGATGGTTTTTCGCCCTGTGTTTTATTCTTTATATCAGCAAGGTGTGGGTTTTTCATGCCATGTTTTTATGGTGTTTTTATTTAAGACATGACGCAAATATGCTATAAAAGGAGCGTTGCAATCAATGTTATAATGGAATTATATAATATATAGGTACGAATAAAAAAAGTTATGTGGATGATGAAAATAACTCCGTATAGACTAAAACAATGTACCTTTAACAGAAAAACAACCGCCATGTCACAGTGAAGTTGATGAATAGATCACGAGATAAATTAGCTTCTTTGATTAAGTCATTTATTATTGAGAATACGAAATGAAGGGAATTGATGATTTATTGCAGATACCCGGTTACATAATTACCCAGACGTCGCATATTTGTATACGCCGCGTGAATAACGGTGCATACCTATCATTATTACAAATATAATGGCCGATCATCATCAAGTAATGTTGTTTAAAAAGTTGTTACTGGATAATTCCAGTCCGCGTAAATAGAGAACAAGATTGATGGTAGCCTGAGGGGACAGTTCATCACACCAGGCCAAAAAAATCTGCCGGGGTCAAAGTGTCATAAGGTCCTGTTTGTTTTTTGTTTGCGCCTGACTTACTCATACTAGCAAAACGTAGTCACTTCATATGTAGTAGTTCATTGGTAATCTTTATTTAGGTAAAAAGTGCTCACTTAAAAGCTCTTGAGAAAGCTATCCAAAACAGCGCAAAATGTTAGATGTTGATTGTGACACAGTATGTAAAGAAGTTGGTCATAATATTTGCAGAACTACAATTTGCTTATTTTATTGAGTGCAGTAAGCTTCGGTTTTGTGTTCTTTAGTCAGCTATCTGATGTCAAGCAACCAGAGATACAACCACGTTATTATTCCACCTCATACGAATTCATGTTCTTTATTTTGCCAAATTTCAAATAAATGCAACCAGTTTTAGATATACTGAAAAAAAGTTTTGTTACCATTTTAAATACCAGTATACATCTTTATGATAAACATTAAAGATGTAAAATAGGTTGTACTTGATTGTCCTGTATATAGGACCGTGTAAAAATATATGTAACGTACTCAAAATAGTGTGTGATAAGTCTGCATATGGCTATATAGATTTTTTAACCAGCATAACCTATATCTACAGAGCAACAAAATATGTTTACATACCAGAGATACTTTTACAAAAGTTCTGCGTTTGCGCAATATTATTTATTACTTTTTTGCATGATTTAAAATCGTATCAAAGCATTCAAAATGACCGCAATTTATTAGTCAAATATGGTTGAATCGTTCATACAAGCGTATAGAATATTCAAACATTTCATTTCGAATCTGTCAAAAAGTAAAAATCAATATTTTAAACACTATAATATCAAATTTCATTCGTACAGTTTTTAGTAGGATTGCTATTGACAAATCTAACACATTCCAATTACAAATCAATTTTACGAAATAGCTTGTCGCTTCGTTTTGGTTTTGTGAAAAATAAATTTACAGCCAAAGCTGCAACGTTTTGTGCGCCTAATCGCCTTTTAACCTCTTGTATGAATTACGATTAATCTACGCAACATCATTTATAGAGCTTTTTTGCGTACTCCTGCGGGTGTCATATGGTAACATCTGCGAATAAAACAAGTCAAACTTTGATTGATATTTTATAAAATGTTTATTACAGTGTTTAAAAACAATGTATTACAAAATTCGCCTTAAATCAAAACTAACATAAATCACAATAAATAAAAACAATGTAAGTTATGATAATTACACTGAAGTGAGAAATGGATAAGAAGATGAAATATAATCATGTGTATGAACTCTGGATTTCTTTGATTGAAATTTCATAACGTTCTATAGAGTTAGGTCAGGACAGTGGACCGCCTGCACATAGGGAGAACCTCGGGACAAGTCAGACAGCGCTGTCCGTTGTAAGAAACAGTGCTCTGGTCGTAGCACCTCGCCGGAAGTCCCTGTGGCACCTGTCCGCACGTTGGGAGCAGGTTCTCACAGATGTCCAACTGTTCCAGCTGACAAGTGGGGTCGACTTGTGGACATCCAGGACATTCTTGGCCGTTCAATCCCATGATGACCCCGGGTCTGAGACAAGATTGGGGGACATTTCTAGGCAGATCGGGACACATTAAGGCTGGGCACAGCTGTGGGTTGAATGGACGATTTGGCGCCCTTGGAGAAGGTGGTGCCGGTGAGGCGGGAAGCGCTGGTGGCGGCCTCCTCGGCGGCATTGGACATCCAGGGGCCATTACTCTGGATGGGCACTCTGTGGTGCACTGAGATCCTGAGAGTTGGGAGGGTTGTCTCAAACAACGATACGGGACCCCTCGGACTTCGGAGCACTGAATTCCGGGACAAATATTGTAGGTTTCTTCTATGCATCCGACTTCTTCTGTTTTGAAATAGGGACATGTTAAACAAGCTCTGTTCTCAAAACCGATGACGGATTGGGACTTGCATCTATTGGGAGTATTTCTTGGAGCTCCCCAACAGTCTAGAATGTGGTTTTGACAGATCTGGAGGTTTAAACCGGGACAAAATGGATCAATGACTGCACATTTGCGACAGGGTGTTCCCTCGTAGCTTGACAGCTCCCCTTCGGTGATACAATTCTGTGGAATCCCGGCCAGTGGTGGACAATAAGAGTTGGGACATAGCGACACTGGTGTTAGGCTGCGTTTGGGTGCGGCAGATAGTGGGTTGCAAGCTGGATTTTGTGTGTCTATTTCTGGACAGAGGTGACATTGTGAGGATCCGAGCCTGACCATACGTCCCTCCTTCACGCACGCACTAGATACCTGAGACAAGTCGGAACATTTTAATCCCGGGCATCTCCTTAATTCGGGTGTATTGCATTCTGGGTCCTCGGTTTTCAGAAATGGACAGGACAAGCATGGTTTGTTGTTAAACTGTATGACGCTCTGTTCAATACACTTCTTGGGTGCTGATTTG
The DNA here is from genome assembly GCA_016163765.1 of Magallana hongkongensis. Classification (NCBI taxonomy): domain Eukaryota; kingdom Metazoa; phylum Mollusca; class Bivalvia; order Ostreida; family Ostreidae; genus Magallana; species Magallana hongkongensis. The sequence goes on from WFKH01011801.1 coordinate 2,412,926, forward strand.
GGTACACCAGTGCAGTCTACGATGTGATTCTGGCAGATGTCCAGATTCAGACCCTCACAGAACGGGTCTACGTAATCACAGTCCCTGCACTGGGCGCCCTCAAACTCAATAACCGGTCCCTCCTTGATACACGACTTGTTGATTTGGGCAAAAGACGGACAGGATACATGGACGCACGGTGGAACCTCATTTTGTTGTGTGGGGATTCCAGATCCCGGAACAGTTGACCCCACTCTTGGTGGAACACCAGCAGGTTGTCTTGGTACGTTTTCAGGTAAGCATTCAGAGTAAACCGTATCGCAACTCTTGCAGAGCGACCATCCTTGAAACATCAGGCTGCCAGGAATAATGCAGAATTCTGGCATATCTACGGGAATAGGCTCACACATCAAGTGAGGACACGTCGGAAAGTCTCTCCATAACCAAGGAAAAAACCGATTCTGGCCTGTGTTGAAAAAAAAAATCAAATCATCAGTTTGATATTTTAAATGCGTAGATACTAGTAATTCTATTCATATATATTAGATATATAGGATATCATAATATATTGAAAAACAAAAAAAATTATATTCATTGTACATGTATGAAAAATAAACTTTAATAATTCTAGATAATTTGATTTTGATTTCTAAAGGTGTATATTTACCGTTAACAGAACAGGTTCCTATGAGCAGCGTGACCAGTAGTTGAATAAGAGCCATTGCTGTACTGTGTGTTGTTTTAGAATGAAGGTAGTGCCGTGGAGAGGGGATATATATACCGACTCCAGGGAGCGGGCAGTGAGCGCTGATTGATGTAAACGGCCTTCAGACAATACTGTGTCGTTTATTAATTAACCAATCAGAATCCGGGAATGCGGAGATCCCAGCAACGTAAACCCCGATGATGACGTATTTACTGTTATTTCGGCTCTAATTAGAATCACGACTTGCGGCGAAGACAGGTTACGTATGAATCAAGGAATTTGGGTTTCACGGACTTTGTATATTTCAAAATCTGTGTGAAATAACATATTACTTTTTTTCATTAATTTAAGGTATTACCATTTGCATAAAAATAACATGTTTAATTCATTATAAGTTTCATTTTATTTAGTTATAAATGTGTTTCATATAACCGCTCTGTCGACACATTTTGGTGTTGCGTTGAAACTGATCTATCGTAAAATTGTAATTTTATACTTGATGGGTTTTATCTCTTTGTTTACCTGTAACATGTGCTATGGAGCCCTACAGATGCTACACGTGTCGCCCCACCATCATCACCAGCTGGACCCTACCCCGGGCGGCCTTTTATCGACCTCAATCAGTATCTATCATGTAAGATTGACAGCATGTCGTAATATTGAAAATAACTGATCGTAAACCACTCTAACATTCGGCCAAACCACATAAATAAAAATAACCACATGTTCTATGTTATTAACTACTTCAAATATCCCATTCTGAAGGTACGAGACTTTGAAATTTAAATTAGGAGAGAGAGAGAGAGAGAGAGAGAGAGAGAGAGAGAGAGAGAGAGAGTACTAGCGCACTAAACATCAAAACCAGATGAAGAGATCAAGGTATTTCTTCTAGATCTTTCCCTAAAAGGTGTACATGTATCTCATAAATAAAAAAAAATAAGATTAATTAATGTTGTTAATTACCATGACTCATGTCTGGGGTTTTTTCGTTTCGTTTTCGTTTCGTTTAAATGTTTTAGCTAAAAAAAAAAACACGGATAAATGACGAATAAGTTTCCCTCCCCCCCAAAAAAACCTTTCACATTTTTAGGCTTACTCAATGGAAATAGTTTTATGCGCGTGGGAGGCCATATTTAGATAATAAGTGCACGTTTCGCTCCTAATGTGTGACGCGAGGTGTACCGATCGTACATTGTAATTAATTAGCCATTATAATCATGTGGTTTATCAAAACCGCGCATCCTAGTGTCATATAGAGCCATTGCTATCCTGCAACACGGGCGCTGTCCGCTCCAATGGTCCGCAATATACCGCCAATGGTGTCCTAAGTATGGGCTTTTAACTGTCTTGCCATCCTGTATTTCACATTTCCCTGACTTCCCTTGCTGCCCACATTCATCGTAAAAATAACGGTTAATATGTTTATGTGTTTGTGCATAAAATATAGTTAAGTTATAACAGAGAGAGAGAGAGAGAGAGAGAGAGAGAGAGAGAGAGAGAGAGATTGTTTTCTTCAAATATTTTTTAACTGGAAATAGACTTTTGACAAAACAATTTGATTAAAATGTGTTTTTAACAAAAATCTTAAGAAAATATGACACATGCTTTTTAATATAATTTTACAATTTTGGACATAAAGAAGTATCTGCAAGTACTAAGTTGTTTGTTTTTTCATACAAACCTCTGCAGAAACTGACGGGGAATTCCCGAATTCCCCCCTCTAAGTCAGGATTATTGTGGCAGCAATCAGTGATACAGCGGATGCTAACGTGTGTTATGACCTCAATCCAAATAAAACCATCGTCTACATGGTCAGTACCAATAGATATCACGGACGATTGGTTACTGCGACCTCCACCGACTTTAGTCATTATTGGAAGTATACTTTTACTGTGTTCATTTTGATGGGAGACCATCTAATTCATGCGTACGTAATGCATCTGGCGGGACAAGACATGTTATATTTGATGCAATTGTACACGTTGTCAGCTATAATAAATCTTCAGTTTTTAAATTAGGGATTCAAGGCGTTGACATATATTAAATAACTCAGATAACGATGTGCAAACCACTTCAATCTAAGTTTTGTTTAGTTTAATAATAAGGTTACACAACAAATTCGGCTTATCACTTTCCTGAACCCAATATTTCATTCTTTTTCATTACAAGTTTTGTATGTGTTAAAATGTTCAAGAATTGTATTTTCTTTCTCTGTTCATTTCAGAAAATGATTAATAACTGTCAGCTCCAAAACATGGCTTCTATCTCCATAACATTCAGACATAGGAGATGTTTTCCCGTTTTCTAATAGTTTTCTGTTGTGAAAAAGATCAAATAGACCGTCATAATTAAACGTTGCACATTCCTGTGTCTGTAATTAATAATAAATTCAAAAATGATAGTTGTAGATGTAGATCAAATAAACAATTGTTGCTGTTGTTATGGCTTTATATCGCACCTGGAATGCATCACAATTATCACGTGATCTGTACAATGGAAACCCGATCATGATAACATTTTTCAAGCTCTTGCACGTTTGAACGGGGATTCCCCCGTTTTCTTATGTTTTGTGGGAGTGCGGGAAATGACCACCGCTGTAGTCAGCCTCATAACAAAACAGACAGAGCCATCCGCCAATTGCAAAAAAAAATGTGATTTTCATCATTAGCATACAGAGATTTATTCAGTTTAGAAGGAATAAAGTTTATTTTTACAAACCGGATTTTTATGCAAATTCTCATTAATCGCCATTTGACGGCACTATCAGGCTAACGAAAGCGAAAAAAAGTATTAAAACTTTAAGTGATTGGAATTGTCAAAGAAAAAAAAAAAGAACACACATCGTATTATGGAAAAAGTGCTAAAAGTTACTAGAAGGAACAGCCCCCTATTGCAAAGTCTCGGCCGAGCTCTGTCGAAAATATTAAAGAGGTTGCTATTTGAACCACCCCAAAATGTTTCTATGATTGTGCACTATATCAGTAATGACATCAAGGCAAAGATAGATATAAATAGTCTGTTTCCTAACTAAGGTCGTTAGGTCCGCAACATCATTTATTCTCAGGGGGTCTGAGGAATAATTTTGCTTGCAATGAGGGGATGGGAATCTGAGGCCTATTTTCGGTAACTTAAGTATGTGAATTAAATAAGATTGAATTTTCCCACTTGACCCCCCCCCCCCTTCTTCCTCCTCCGATCCGCGCTTTAACCACCCCTTAAACAACCTACCCTTGGCACCTAGCTATTAACATCGCTCTACCAGTATTGCGAATTAGTGGAAATATCCTTAGCAAATTTTCAACAGGTGTCATTCTCCTCATGATTTCTGTATTATTAAGTTCATTGAAGTATTAAGTCTAAATTCTAAAGCCTAAGCTTGAGAACGTAAGTTTTGGGATTGTTGATTGTAAGAATTCTCTACTGGACACAAATTCAAGTCACTTTCTGCGTAAAACCTTTATATCAGAATTTACTATAACTTAACATTACAAGATAATTTATAGAATGTTTGATGGGAATTTTAAAACCGTAGCTATATCAATGAATTGGCTGTTCTCTAGTTTGCAATACATAAAAAGTACAATCAGTAATTTAATTGATTAACAAACATATCACAATACTTCTATTGGAAAGCCAAACACAGAAATGGCCCACGCGCTCAATCAAACAACAATTAAAGCAAGTATATAATGCATTCTAAGACTTAAGGAATTAAAATTTCAAATAAGGCTATAAGGTTTTTTTTATTAGTTGTTTTGTCTAGTTCTGTTTGGATCTTACTGGTTGTGTACTAGATCTTTATCTACAATTGGATGTTGAAATCTACTTCAAATTGACTGTTAATATCTACATTAGTTGGATCTACTTTAACTACTAAGATCAATCTTCTTTGGCTGCTAATATTTATCTTCTTTTGGATGTTTAGATCTATCTTATTAGTATTTTCTAATCTTTCTACGCTGACAGTTTACAGCGGCGGATCCAGGATTTGAAGTTAGAGGGGGCGCCAGTTTTAGGCAGGGGGTCTGGGGGGCGCCTTGAGGCCCCCAGTGGGTCCAGGGCAGAGCCCTGGTGGGGGTCCAGGGAGCGAAGCCCCCGGAAGCTCCTGGATTCTAGAGATTTTGTAGGATAAAAATAAGGTCTTCAAATTTAGACTTTTGTGATATTTCTTCTCGTGAGTACACTTAAAAGTAAAACAATTGTTTACAATTTTTAAAGGTTTGTAGATTTAAGACCTGCAGTAATACCATTAAAACCTCTGCTTTGCAGAAATTAAAAAAAAAAAAATTTCCTTTTATTTTTATGGGGGTCCAGGGGGCGAAGCCCCCGGAAGCTCATGGATTCTAGAGATTTTGTAGGGTAAAAATATTCATATTTAGACTTTTTTGATATTTCTTCTCATGATTATACTTAAAAGTAATAAAATTATTTTTAATTTTAAAGGTTTATAGATTTAAGACCTGCAGAAATCCCATCAAAACCATCTGCCTCGCAGAAAAATAAGAAACTTTTCCTTTTATTTTTTTTTTCTTACGAATGGCTGTAAATTAATCAGTTAAAAAAATCTAGTTCAATGGGACGATGTAAATGAAGTTTAAAAAAAGATAACGATGCCAGCTTGTATTATAATAAACATGGAAGAGTCGTTAAAAACACAAGCAAGTATAACCAATTACTTAAAGGTGGGTGACTGGTCACATTTGAACCCAAGGATAGCGTAACTAAAATGGGCTTTCTATGTACGTTACACCATTGAACCCATGGGTTTTCTTCATACTACACCGTTGAAATTAGTCTAATGTAGGGAAATCCCATGAGTTTCCAAAAAGTTGATAATTAAGACTCGCAAATGGTACATTTTCTTTGCCAGAAGGAGTATGATTTTAACTTTATTTTGACAATTTTAGGGGGGGGCGCGCCGGGTGCGCCCCCCCCCCTTGAATCCGCCACTGGTTTATATCAATTTTGGATGTTTAGAACAATATTGTTTAAATTGTTTTGGCTGTTAAGATCTATCTACCGTGGCTGCTTGGATCTACCTTTTGTGTTGATATCCTCTATTTCATGTCAGACTCCCGTGGGAGAAACGAGATCTACATGTACTTGTGCTGTTTAGATTTACTTTAGCTGTATAGATCTATCCTCTTTGGATGAATAGATTTACTTTAGCTGTATAGATCTATCCTCTTTGGATGATTAGATTTACTTTAGCTGTATAGATCTATCCTCTTTGGATGATTAGATTTAATTTGGTTGTATAGATATATCCTCTTTGGATGAATAGATTTACTTTGGCTGTATAGATCTATCCTCTTTGGATGATTAGATTTACTTTAGCTGTTTAGATCTATCCTCTTTGGATGATTAGATTTACTTTGGCTGTATAGATCTATCCTCTTTGGATGATTAGATTTACTTTGGCTGTTTAGATTTACTTGGTCTGTGGATTTTTTCTATTCCGTGTTAGGTTCCTGTGAGAAACCAACTCTGCTTCAACCCTGTGCTTCATATTCAAGATTCATTAAACATTGTACAAGCTTAGGAATCAGGAAAGGTAACGTGGAGTCGGATATTGGACTTTTGATCTTGTTATATGTAGGTCTGCTTGTACTTGTGTATGTATATAGGTGTAAAACATATACTTTGATCGGAATTAAAATTAACAATGCTAACAAATACTCATAGAAACCGGTTCTTGTCCATTCACCGGGCGCTGTCGACATGTAGTTACCTTTATCCAAGCGAGAAAACAACATTTACAATCCCCCCTCTCGGTGTACCTATTGGTGTTCCTACCGTTGTATGAATATTAAGTGGTACCAGAAAAATAAGTCTTAATACCATTAACTGGTGTGTATGGTTTTATACTTATCGATTCAAAAGGGTATAAAACACGACTTATGAAAGACCCTGGCAGACTAAATGATGGGGGCAATAACAACTGCATTGGTGCTTTTTGTCTTTCTACAATTAGCAAGTAATGCAGATGTATCTTGTATTTTCATTAAAACTCATTTTATCTAAAAGAAAATCTTAAATAATAATAAATTATCAGTATCTCGTTAGTCTCTGTTAATTGTAACTGTTGTTGCTGCTTGTTATTTTAAATGAAGTGGGTTTTTTTATGAACTCGAAGTGTTCAGCTATTATTTGGATAAAGTATATATGTTTTTAGAATATGTGTTTAAATCTATTACCGAAAAAGGAAATTACTACTTATTCATTTTTAGAATGCAGTAATGTGTGCAAATTTGGCGCTCTAACTGACCGCTATGGAGTAACTGTGAAATGTGTTCACAAGAATGGATGTCCCGATGGCTTTTACTGCGAAAGAGAATTTTGCTGCGCTGGTAGGTTTTTTTTTAAATCACTAAAACGAAGTATTTATTAGAGTTATCTTTTAAAGCACACTATGTTGACTACATAAATAAAAACGTATTTGTAAATGTAAAATATAGAGTATGCATATTATATTTTTCTTCTCTCCTTTCGTCTTCTATTAAATTTTATACTATTCCAGATATACTCATTTCAACACATTAAAAAAAAAAAAACAATCCCTGCTCCCGAATATTTATTGCAAGATAAGGCGCATTAATGGGAGGAACTAAAATAAATAAATGCTGACAGGATGAATCGTAGAAGAACATAAAAAACGACGCGTATAATACAGGATTACAAAAACTATTTTCCTCAAAGACCTAGTTTTAAGTGTCCTATTCTCTACATTTCTTTTTAGCGCGAAATCCTTGTTCATATAGTACTCCATATTTGACCACAAATGGTGCCCTCTTCAAATGTTCCAAGGAAAAGTGTCCATACGGCTATAGGTGTACAAACACCTGGAAAATCAAGGTCTGCTGCCCAGGTGAGTCAAAAAAAAACCCCAACAACAGCCATGTAGATAACCAAAATCAATGCGCGACAAATTACATCTATCTAGAGAGATAATTTGCCATCTAATAATAAATTCAATAAATTATAATAATTCATCTCTATTCGTTTAGATTTAGGACAAAAATACTGTATTTGACTCCATTTAATATCCCAACTTTTTTTCTTCTATTTTTTAATAGAGCCCAAAAATAAATGCCCTCCCCCGGAACCCTGTCGAAAGAGGCGATTCTGTACGGTAGAGCCGAAACTGGAACAAACCAAATACGGGCTCTGCCAGACCGGATGTACATACAAGTGTTCCTGTCCCAAACCGCCGGTCTGTCGGCGCCCTCACTCCTACTGCACAGTATCCTATAGGTACATCACCATCTACGGGGGCAAACGCTGTATGGTCAGGTGTAAGTACTCCTGTCGACTACCACCTGTACCAAGATGTCCAACCTACACAGGGGAATACGGAAACCTGTGTCACCCAAAGTACACTTACGCCACGGTCTACGGAGGGAGGTACCCCACCAAGTGTAAACTTGAGTGTAGCTGTCCACCCTTCCCAAAGTGTCCTGCCTATCCCCCCGTATACGGCAAGTACGGACAACTCTGCTACAGGCGTTATATTTATAAAGATATTCACGACAAGAAGTGTGCTGTGCGATGCCGAACCATATGTGCCTGCCCACCGGCTCCAAAATGTGAGATCAAGTACCGCGGTTACCAGAGGTATTGTCCCAGGATCTACAGCTACAAACGCATCAACGGCAGGAAGTGCCCCGTCAGCTGTGTGTCCAAATGTTTCTGTCCACCCCCGCCACAATGCCCAGACCTGAAGTACTACAACCAATTCAGCCTATGTCGCCACGTTTATGAATACGAGATGCGCCACGGCAAACGCTGTCCTATCAAATGTAAAGTGCAGTGCGGATGTCCCCCTGAACCAAAATGTCCAAAGGCGTATTCCAATTACGAAAATTACTGTTCCCCCGTTTATACGTACAGAGACTTTGACGGCAAGAAGTGCCCAGTCAGATGCGACCTCACCTGTAGATGCCCACCATTCCCGAAGTGCCCGGTCAACAGGTACACCAGCGGATACAAGGGACTCTGTAGACCAGTGTTCACCTACAAAGACATCCACGGCAAGAGGTGTGCTGTGTCTTGCAGGAATATCTGCCGCTGCCCACCGGTCCCAAAATGTCGCAGGAAGTACCGAGGCTATGTGGATGTATGCAAGCCTTACTACAAATATAAAGAAATCCACGGCAATAAATGTCCAGTGAGTTGTAGCTATAAATGTAAATGCCCGCGTATCCCAAGATGTCCATCTCTCGAGAAATATGGCGAGTACTCCCACCTATGCCAGAGAGTTTACAAATCCAAGTACATCCACGGCAACTTTTGCCCCATATCCTGCCACATTAAGTGCAAATGTCCACCGCTCCCCGAGTGTCCAAAGATGAGAGAAATCGAGCATGGTGTTTGCAAGCCCCACTATACCTACCAGGAAATCCATGGTGAGCTTTGTGCTGTGAAGTGCGTGGAGAAATGTTCGTGTGACCCTAAACCCGAATGTCCAGACATTAGCAAAGAGAACGCGCACCTGTGCCGAGAACGGTTTCTGTTCACGAAGCCCAAATATGGAATCAGCTGCCCCTACAAGTGTATTGTGGAGTGTCGCTGTCCTCCTTTACCGGAATGTCCTGCTCTTCCTCCTGCTTACGAGAGCATGCAGGACCTCTGCTACCACGATATTAAATACGATTCCTTCCATGGAAAGAGATGCGCTGTTTCATGCGATGTCAAGTGCCGCTGTCCTCCACTACCCAAATGTCCCACGAAGTACGCTAAAACATGCCACCCCGTCTATAGTTACAAGTCTATCAACGGTCTGGTATGTGCTGTCGATTGTAAACTGAAGTGCAAATGTCCGAAACCTCCAAGATGTGCTCCCACTTCTTACCATTCTGAGTACGGAAGACTGTGCACAAGACAGTTTGTCTACGAGACATACCATGAAAAGAGATGTCCAGTCAAATGTATTACAAAATGCCACTGTCCACCATTTCCAAAGTGTCCGGTGGTCAACAAGAAGCTGTGCCAGCCGACTTACGAGTACAAGGTCCTGAATGGATTGACTTGCGCCGTCAAGTGTAACGTCAAGTGCAGATGTCCTCCAGTACCTGAATGCCCGACCATGCCTACATACGCAGGCTCGTCCAGATACTGCAAACCGAAATACCTGTACAAGCGTATCTATGGAAATCGCTGTCCGATAAGATGCGTACCTGATTGTTTCTGTCCACCACCTCCCACCTGCCCAGAAATCTTGGAGTCGGACAAGCATTTGTGTACACCGAAGTTTACGTACAAACAGATTGGTTCCCTGTCTTGTCCCATTAAGTGTGAAGCCGTGTGTCATTGCCCACCACCTCCTCTCTGTCCTTCCTTGGAGAAACACGAAACGTACGGGGCACTGTGTCACCCCGTGTTCAAGTACAAGATGGTCCACAACAAGAAATGCGCCATCGCCTGTGACATGGAGTGTACCTGTCCGCCATTACCTAAGTGTGAGAAATACAAGGAGTATGATAACCTATGTAAACCCGTCTACCAATATAAGACCATATTTGGCAAGGTATGCGCAGTACGGTGCGTCAGGGTGTGTCACTGCCCACCCAAACCCAAATGCCCCCCGGTAAAGACGGATGTTGGGTATCAGAGCCTGTGTGTCCCAGTGTACAAGCACAAGGTCATCCATGGACTGACCTGCCCGGTCAAGTGTACCCACAAATGCTACTGTCCCCCGTCCCCCAAATGCCCTCCAATTCCACGCTACAAGAAGTACACGGGTCTCTGTCAGCAGGTATTCACTTACAAGTACGTCAATGGTCGACAGTGTCCTCTCGGCTGTAAACTGGACTGTAAGTGTCCCCCCAAACCCGTCTGTCCTCACCCAGACGAATACTGCACCGTCAGATATAAGTACGTAAGGATCGGGAAGAAGAGATGCCAGGTGGGTTGTAAGTACACCTGTCACTGCCCAGAACCCCCACAATGCACCAATCACCCCCACTGCGACGCCAGATTCGTATACAAGATCATCCACGGACAGAAGTGTGCGGTGGACTGCGCCTACGACTGTAAATACGGCCTGCAGAAGTAGAGACAGTCTCCTCTTTGTAAATAAATGTGTAAATGGAATAAAGCCACTCAGATTGATGTCCACGTGTGTTCTTTCTTCTTTTTTTCTTTGTCCTTATTTTATTTCTTATTAATGAAAATAAGCAGCAATTTACAATTATTTTTATCATAATAAACCAGTGAATATAACAATATTAACCACTCATGGATTGTAATGACGCGAGTAACTCTATATTGTAAATATGAGATATTGAATTCAGAATCTTCATTATATTTGGAGGGTAATTACATATCGTAGTAAATTATTTAACATACATACGTCGGATCGCATTATAATGCCATTTTTTTCGTTGTCATCTTGCCTCTGTAGCCTGCTATTCTATATATAATGCTAGTTATTGCCAATATAATTATCTGTTATAACTAAGATTATTCAGGTTTTTACATTTAATGTTCTTACTGACGAATAAGTCGATACTGCTATAAACGTCCGTCTCTTGCTTTGTCATTGTCACTATAGAGACGTTTTGTTACTATAGAGACCTTTTGTTACATATATGAAGAACCTGCCAGTTGTGATCACCTTTTGACCTCTGTATGCAGGAAATGGTCATCATCTGTTTTTTACCCCTTTGTTAATTTTATGTTTCAAATCGTGACCAGAGATACGTGTGGGTGTAAATAAAGTAGTAAATCTTTATCCCATTCGGTCATTGTTTTCCTTTTAAAATCTGTGTACTTGCTATTAAAACTTCAATTTAAATTTATTTAATAAAAATTGTGACGTTACAGTTTTGGATTTGCCTTCAACACTAAACAAAAAATAACCATTTCGTGAAAAAAAAATTTTTTATCGCAATAGTTAGTCATTCTTAGATCATTTAATGTATAATAGTCAGGTTAGAGTCACTAGTTTCCACTGACTACCTTCCTTTATCATTGACTGGAGTGGAGTTTAAAGCACATTTATTGCAAAAGTGTTACGATAAAGAGTTATCTAAGAAAAATCAATATCAAATTATTCTAAACAAATTTCATGTAAATAAATAAGTAATCAATTAACTATAGTGACATGTGTTGTAGATTAATAAACAATTACAAACATATTATATAATTGAATTAATGCATACACTACACCCGTCAGACCTACATTTCACTTTGTGGTTGACCACTAGTAGATGACTCTAGAAATTTCAGCCCCTAAATTGTACATTTGTATACACTGTATATGAATAATAAATATTGAATTCCGAACTGCGTTTAAATACCCGAATGCCTCACTACGATTCCGGTGATTTAGCTTTTCCCCTTTGTGTTTTATGATAAAGTTTGTTTACACATGTATAAAGAATTATAAAAAAGAAGGTAATGTTGGGAAACGTGATATGCAGTGGTTGAGTAGAAAAAATAATAGAAATATCGATATTTAAACATGTATATACATTATTTACACAACACTTTTGTTATCATATGCCAAAAACAAAATACATTCAAATACAGCAACTTGCTCCTAGAAACACTGTATTACATTGACTGGGAGGTCTTCGCGGGTGAATCATTTATTCTTTAACTGCATTCATAAAAATGTTTACCTTGCTTCCAATATATATATATATATATATATATATATATTAAAGCATTAGGTTTTTCTAAACACTATATATAGGCCCTGTTACATATAAAAGATCGACATGATTTGCAAAAAGTGAAAGGGGTCCTCGCATGTTAAACTTTCGGAACCTCGAAAGAAAGAAAGAACGACAACTTCTCTTCTGTATGATGAAATGCATGGAACGACGTCCTTAATTAATGCAACCATGAAATTACAAGACAGTACTGGTGTTTAGAGATAGATTTTCCAACAAATTTCAACACAGTATGCGATATCTGACCTAAGCTGCATTGTTCATTCCAAATTAATGGCATGTTTCTCAAAAAACGTTTGTAGAATCTACGTCTACGTCATAATGAAACCAGAACTTACTCCTAAACTTAAAAAAGTTTTTAAAACCAAATATAAAAGAAAACTTAACAGCATAAAACATATAAAAATGTGATGCTTCGCTGATTTAAAGATTTGTATATTAAGTTCTTTTCGTTACATGTTCAGTGTAACTTTAACATTACGTTTTTGTATTTTCCATAAATATACACAAAACTATTCTACAGAAGTGTCCAGACATTCTAATTTTTATGTATTATGAATAAATTTACTTATCCAATATGAAAATATGAACTTTTAATTTCTTATAGTTATTCTTATTTCCGTTGTCATAATCAACAAGAGGCCCATGGGCCACATCGCTCATCTGAGCACCAATAGACGTAATAAAATCAGCTTTATGGAGTCATATACAAAATATCAAGACAATGTAGCAGAAAAGATCCTGTATAAAAAAACTAAAAAAATTTTCTAGATATTCTTGTTAATCATTGAGCCCCTTTTGTAACATGATTATTTTATAGTCATATCACATATTGTGATCATATCAAAAACTTGAATCTACTCTACCTGAGGATCCTTCAACACAAGTTTCAGCTTTTCTGGCCGACCAGTTTCTGAGAAGAAGATTTTTAAAGAGTTTTCTCTATATATTCCTATGTAAAAATTCGACCCCCCCCCCCATTGTGGCCCCACCATACCCTCGGGGATCATGATTTGATCAAATTTGAATCTACCCTAAATGAGAATGCTTCCATACAAGTTTCAGTTTTTTTAGCCGACCGGTTTCTGAGATGACGATTTTTAAAGAGTTTTCTCTTTGTATTTCAATGTAAAATTTCGACTCCCATTATGGCCCTACCTTACCCCCAAGAATCATGATTTAAACAAAATTGAATCTACCCTACCTAAGGATGCTTCCACACAAGTTTCAGCTTTTCTGGTCAAATGGTTATTGAGAAGATTTTAAAACTTAAGATTTTTCTCCATATATTAATATTCCTATGTAAATATTAGACCCCATACCCCTCATTGTGGCCCCACCATACCCCCGGGGATCATGATTTAAACAAATTGAATCTACCATACCTGTGAATGCTTCCACACAAGTTTCAGCTTTCTGGCCGACCAGTTTCTGAGAAGAAGATTTTTCTATTTATATTATTATGTAAAAATACCAATCCGATTAAAATCAGCCGTTCTGAACATCGATGTTCGATAGCGGTAGTGTATCAGAACGGCTGATTTTAATCAGATTGTAAAAATACGATCCCCATTGTGGCCCTATCCTACCCCCGGAGATCTTCATTTAAACAAACTTGAATTTACACTACCTGAGGATGCTCTTTCACACAAGTTTCATTTTTCTGGCCAAATGGTTGTGGAGAAGAAGATTTTTGAAAAATACCAACAAATTTTCAATAATTCTGAATTATTCCCCCCCCCCCCCCTTGAAAGAGGGCGCGGCCCTTCATTTTAAAAACTTGAATCCCCTTGATTCAGTGATGCTTTGTGCCAAGTTTGGTTGAAATTGGCCCAGTGGTTCTGGAGAAGAAGTCGAAAATGTAAAAACAGACAGACAGCCGGACAGACAGACGGACGCCGCACAAAAATTGATCAGAAAAGTAAAATATCTTCTGATTCGAGCCACTTTGTCACTTTAAAGTTTGTTCTGAAGAAACGGAGGGTTCATGAATATTTATTTACGCTTGCAAATATATTAATTTCACTTCGTTTTTATAACGTTCAGAATTATAATTTTGTGGCATACAGGGATTAGGAGATATGATGGTGCAAATGCCCATTGCCTCAAATGTAAGATATAATTTCAAATTTAACTTTTTTCATTAAAATGTATTTGATAATAATATAATTCAATTTTACAAAAGCACAATTTTAAAAAAATAGTCAGTTTGAACATTCTAGCAAACACAATGAAAAACACCAAAACATTGCCTCAAGTTTTGGTGGCATCGAACCCCCAACCTAAAAATCCCATCTCTATAAGGTTACTTAAGGTCTAGTGATATAACAATTGAGCCATTCAGTCTCAGAAAAGCAGTAAATGTGTATGTGACTTTGGTCATGACATTACGGACTTCTATTATTTTCCTTAAACGTTCCATTTTTGGGGGATATAAAATGGTATTTCTGATATATAGTGATATATAAATTTTAAATTGGTTTGTTTTCCAGTAGATCTTAATTAGATTATGACAACAATATGGAGCACTGACCCACTCTATAAAATAAAAGGCCTTGTAAATACATAAAAGTTTAAAAAAGTGATGCTATTTGAATATTTTTGTACACTGATTCAAATCAATTTATTTCAAGTATTGAACATACTTAAGGGTTACAAATATGTTATGTTAAACATACATTTTTGAAAAAATTATCAGACACAGTATGTGGGTTTTTTTACTTTCAGTTTCTTATCCGTCTTAATATAAGGATTATATTTGTCTTATCCCCCCCCCCCCCCATATTATTTATTTTTCATTATTTTATAAAACTTTTTCTCTCTTCACAAATATATTACTTCCAGATTACTTCCAAATAAATTGAGAACTTATTGTTAAATCGAACACGTGTATTTGAACTTTCCTTTCAATCGATTTCCAGCTTTAGCCTTTTACAATCAATGTTCCCTAGAGTGTAAGTATAAAGAGACCTATATTCAGTTATGCAGAAATCCGACATATCCTAACCATTTGCCTTTTGTAATTCATCCTTGAATTAACACCAAACATGTTTGGGATGTTACAGTAGTTAAATTTCCGCAACATGTTTTAACATCAGTCGGTCATTACTCCAACGAATCGCTTAAATAAGAAAGGAATTTACTTGGAAAGGTTTGGGATTTTCTTTAATTTACAATAGATTGTTTGTTTTTTTTTAAAAACCAGTCATTTTCATTGCTTTAATCAATAGGAAATTGTCCTGTGTTGAAATGCCTTAAGTTTCCATTGTATTTATTAGGGTTTGAATTCTCGACCATATAGTCGCTCCGTCGGTCGTCTCCCAGAAGATGACGCGGCGAACCCTTTATATCTCCTTCTGTTTCTTCCTCTGCTGGAAAGCGGGTAATTATATAAGATTTAAGCATGTTTTTCTTTAAGCTAAAAAAATCGTAAAGAGTTACGTTAGTCAAATATAACACAGAAACCCAGAGATTTAATTTTTGAATAAATAATCTGCCGGAATGAGTTATTGTCACCTGATACTTGGATAACGTTAACAGTCAATATATTTTTATAAACACCTCATTAAGCTGCGTTTGATCCGGCCGCTGGACCATACGGATTCCTTACGGACGAAGATGGCCGGAAAATCCGGTGTAGAAGTTCTAGATCCTGTCCGGAAAAATCCGTCTGCTATCAGAGAACCTGTGCTCTAGGTACGAAACGTGAATTTGAATTAAGGATGGCTAGACCTATCTTTTTTTCATTTCTTTGCAATTAGTGGTATTGATTAAACATTTTGTTTATTTTCAAGAGGCAGGGGAGTTTTAGAGTATTAAGAATCGGTCTTATCAATCGTCTTTACACTTTCTATCTTTAGTAATCATCGTTAAGGAGTAAACTTTCTTCGCATTTCCTGAACTAATTCATTGTATTCCTCGTCATATACATGTATATATGTACATGTACTTGAATTAAAAATTTACCAATGTTTGTAATTTTTTTTTAGGAAATCGAATTATATTTTTGAAAAGCAAGAATCATCTGACCTCTTTAAATATATTTGATTTTGATTGGGTATCTTTTACCTACAAAGTAGTTTTCCTATAATTTGTAGCATTCAATCCTTGTGAAAGAAAGACACCGTTCCTAACGAAGGCTAGTACACTGGTCACGTGTTCGAATGACTCACCCTGTCAACGTGGATACAAATGTACAACCGTAGAGGGATTATCGCTAAACGTCTGTTGCTCACATACTTCTCGTACAGGTTAGTCTTAAATACACAGGTCAGTCTTGTGCACTAAAATCAAACATGAATACATAATCTGCTATGATTTGTTCCGAGCTCTTACAATTTGTTGATCTCCGGAGATAGTTATCATGAGATTAATTTTTTTTCCACAATACGTCAAAGGTCAATTTCTCTAACAGAATATAAATAAGCAGGATTACTACATTTTTACTCCACTGTTGATTACATGCAAGGTCACAATAATAAAAATAAAACAGATGAAATCTTTGGGTTTCATTATTTCAGATTCTCGGCCGAGGCCAAGAAATCCGAGAAATAACTGTCCACCCCCTCCACTATGTGCCAAACCTAAACCTCACTGTAGACTCCGCTACAAACTGGCAAAGACAGAGGACGGTATGTGTCCCGTGGGGTGTGAGTACGATTGCCGGTGTCCGCCACGGCCCGTCTGTAAGATACCTCACAGCTATTGCAAGGTATCCTTCACATTCATCACAGTCGGTGGGAAACAATGCCCGGTACATTGTAAGTACAGGTGCTCCTACCCTCCTGTTCCAACGTGTCAGAATCCAAAAGGTAAATACGGCCATCTGTGTCACCCACGATACGTATACGCCACCATTGACGGCCACCGTCGTCCGATCAAATGTTTGCTAAATTGCTTCTGTCCTCCTCTGCCAAAGTGTGCAACTCCTCCAAAGACCAAAGGTTTTGGCCAACTCTGTTTCGAGCAATACCAATATAAGACAATCAACGGTAAAAACTGTCCCGTCAAATGTAAAACTGTATGTTCTTGTCCTCCAAAACCGCCATGTGTGGGGAAGCATAAGGGAAGAGACTGTCAGCGGGTTTACGAATTTCAGAAGATCAACGGTAAGACATGCCCAGTGAAGTGTACACGAAAATGCTTCTGTCCCCTTCCCCCTCGCTGCCCATCTATTCCAAACGACGGAGAACTTCGATTCTGTCAAGCCGTGTATGAATATCAGAAAAGATTTGGCAAACTATGCCCTGTTAAGTGCAGCATTCATTGCGGATGTCCAGCTGCTCCAAAATGTCCAGTGCCGCCGAAAGGTCAAGAAAATCTGTGTTCGCCTGTTTACGCTTACAAATTTGTAGGTTCTTATAGATGTCCAGTCAGATGTAAACTTGATTGCAGATGTCCTCCACTTCCAAAGTGCCCGCCCCAAAAACCTGATGAAGCCAAGTTTTGTAAACCTTTGTACACGTATAAAGATTACCAGGGTAAAAGTTGCGCAGTGAAATGTCAGGTGGTGTGTAGATGTCCACGTGTGCCAGTATGTAAACCAGTAACGGGTCGATATGCTAGTCTATGCAAACCTCAATACTCATACAAAATGATTCATGGCAACAAGTGCCCAATAAAGTGCGACAATATATGTGAATGTCCACCAATCCCAAAATGCCCATCTTTAACACACTTCGGCAAACACAAGGATCTTTGTCAAAAAATATTTGTAAATGCGAAGATAAATGGGATTTTGTGTCCAATAAAGTGTACATTTCGCTGTCAATGTCCTCCACTACCAAAATGTCCCCCACTTCAAAACCCAAAATACGGGACCTGCACTTCTGTTTTTGCATACAAGGAAATAAACGGGCTTGTTTGTGCTGTTAACTGTACGAGTAGTTGCCACTGTAATCCTTTGCCAAAATGTCCACCGATAAACAACAACGCCACCCATCTTTGCAGAACAAGATACATCTTTTCAAAACCGGATCATGGTTTGGCGTGTCCCATCAAATGTGTGGTAGAGTGCAGGTGCCCACCAATTCCGCGATGCCCCCCGCTGCCGGAGAATAAAAACCATACTAATCTTTGTAAGCACGTCGTCGAATACAAAACGATCAACAAAAAGCAATGCGCCGTGAGTTGTCATGTGGATTGCAATTGTCCTCCTTTGCCAACACTTCCAAAAGTTATTCCTATAAACTGCCATGTCATTTATATATACGAAAACATCAACCGACTTTTATGTGCCGTTAAGTATAAATTGAAATGCTTATGTCCAAAACCACCCACTTGTCCCAAAATAAAGCAAGATCCAAAATACGGCAACCTTTGTGTCAGCCAGTTTACATACAAAATGATTGGTAAAAGGAAATGTCCTATGAAATGCTCCACCACTTGTAATTGTCCTCCTGTCCCCAGATGCCCGACACATGGACAAGGATTGTGCCAACCAGTTTACAAGTACGAAAAGATCAATGGGCTTACATGCGCAGTTGGCTGCAATGTCACGTGCCGGTGTCCACCGGTTCCAAAATGCCCGCCGATGCCTAGCAACAGCACGGCCGCCAAGCATTGTTTTCCTACGTACGTTTATGAGAAAGTATATGGTAACCATTGCCCGGTTCGATGTAATGTGGATTGTTTCTGTCCCCCGGCTCCTGCATGTCCAAAAATTTTGGAGCAATCCAACTCTACTTGTGCTCCAAAATTCACCTATGAGAATATCAACGGGGTTCACTGTCCCGTGAAGTGTGAAGCCGAATGCGAGTGTCCAAAGTTCCCCGTCTGCCCTTCACTTGATAAGTATAAAGGTTTAGAAGACTTCTGTCGTTTTACCTTTACTTACAAGAAGATAAACAACAAGCAATGCGCAGTGAAATGCGCCGTAGAATGTTCCTGTCCACCTCTTCCAGAATGTCCAAGAATTGATAAGACGAGTGCAGCCTTGTGTAAACACGTGTATAGATACAAAGTTATTGGGGGTAGGAGGTGTGCTTATAGATGTGAGAGAGTTTGTCACTGTCCCACAGCACCAATGTGTCCACCCTTGAAAACTCACCCAAAGTACAAAGACATATGTAGCTACGACTACCATTATACCTATATACACGGTATAAGATGTCCGACCAAGTGTAACATTGGCTGTTTCTGTCCTACTTTACCGAAATGCCCCGATCTTCCCAAAACTTCTGGCTTTGAAAACCTTTGTCGCCATGACTTTGTCTATAATAATCTAAACGGCCGCATCTGTCCTGTAAACTGCACCGTCAAGTGCAACTGCCCCCGGCTTCCGGTGTGTCCGGAAATCCCCGTGTACAAGGAATATCCGGGAGTTTGTCAAAAGGTTCTCCAATACAAGACCATCAATAAGCTTCACTGTGCTTTCTCCTGCAAAATCAAGTGCAAGTGTCCACCTAAACCAAAGTGTAAACCTCAAGGTCATGGTCACGTGACTTACAGATACGAAGAATTTCACGGCCAGAGATGTCCTGTGAAGTGTAATTACGAGTACAAACCACATTCCTCCTATCCTGGTCTCCCCCCACGGGTGAAAGTGGTTCCCCCTATCATCAACCATGGCCAATTTGAGGGCATGCCCCATCCTGGATTTAGGTCCCATCCAGGATTTGAACACGAAGATGGTGGCCACGATGCGCGTGGTCAGTCCGAAGATGAACGAGGATCTGACAAGGATCTCACAGAGGACAACGGTTATCCCGAATATTAATCAGTTTTCTGTGCAATATACTATTGTCAATAAATCGTAATTCAATTTTTTTGCTACTGCAGAATTTAAGTATGAAATACTTAATGAAAACATACTGAGTATGTTCTTTATTTCTAAGAAAATCGATTATCGTTGAAAATAGATTAAACAAAATCTAGTTAGATCAAGTAATTTAAAACATTTCGCCTAAGTATGGAAAGATGCATCCCGTGAATTACTTTTTAACATCATTTAAATGTTCGTGTTTATTGTTAAATAAATAATGCTTTTCTGTTAATTTAAGAATGGCTTACTCGTATTTAAAAGTTTTGAGATGTATTATTCTGGACTGTCATTCAAATTATCAATTGATACACTGTGCAAGCTTTCAAAACATGCATAAACTCAGACTTCCAAGCATTGTAGTAAATTCCATGTATCGAAGAATTGGCTATTCTTTCAACGTAACCTCCAGATTAAATTAACGATTTTTATCTCAGTGTAAATATGAAAAGTTCAGTGGAAATTTAAAGAAACAAGATGCCCATGGGCCACATCGCTCACCTGAGCAGCAATAGCCATAATGAAATCAGATTTATGGAGTCATCTACAAAAAATATCTGGACAATGTAGTAGAATAGATCCTGTATAAAACGATTTTTAAATTTTTCTCCAGATATTCTTACGTTAAACATTGAGCCCCTTTTGTAACAGGATGATTTCATAGTCATATCACAAAATGAGGGTATCTTTCTTCTCAAGAAATATCTATAAACCTACATCAAACTTTGAGCCCCTGGTGGGGCCAAAAAATTGTCCAGGAGCCACAGTCTAAGCAATTGAGAGTCAGGATGCTCCCATATAAGTAAAACCATGTATTATAACATTTGAGTTTTTAAGAATTTAATTTTTTTCCCTATCTAAAAATTGCCCCCCCCCCCCCAATGGAGCCCCACCCTACCCCCAAAGATCACGATTTTTTATCAAGATTCCCCAAAGTTACAGCTTTTCTAGGCAAATGTTTTTTTAGACGAGATTTTTAAAGATATTTCTCTATATATTCAACCCCCCCTCCCACACCCCCCCCCCACTGTTGCCCCACCCTACCCCAGGGATTATGGTTTGAACAAACTTGAATCTACACTACCTGAGGATGATACCACACAAGTGACAGCCTTTCTGGTGAATTGGTTTTCGAGAAGATTTTTAAAGATTTTTCTCTTCATATTCCTGTGTAAAAATTCAACCCAACCCCCCACTGTGGCCCCATCCAACCCCCAGGGATCATGATTTGAACAAACTTGAACCTACACTATCTGAGGATGCTTCCACACAAGTTACAGCTTTTCTGTGCAATTGGTTTTTCATCAGAAGATTTTTTAAAGATTTTTCTCTATATATTCCTATGTATAAATTCGACCCCCATTGTGGCCCCACCCTACCCCCGGGGATCACGATTTGATCATACTTAAATCTACACTACCTGAGGATGCTTCCACACAAGTGACAGCTTTTCTGGTTTTAGAGAAGATTTTTGAAAAATACCAACAAATTTTCAATCATTCTTAATTATCTCCCCTTGAAACAGGGCATGACCCTTCATTTTAAAAAACTTGAATCCCCTTCAACCAATAATGCTTTGTGCCAAGTTTGGTTGAAATTGGCCCAGTGGTTCTGGAGAAGAAGTCGAAAATGTAAAAAGTTTACGAACGGACAGACGGACGGACGGACAGACGAGTGGACACCGGACAAAAAAGTGAACAGAAAAGCTCACTTGAACTTTCAGCTCAGGTGAGCTAAAAACAAAACAAACAAAACTTTTTTTGATTAAAACAAGACACAAGTGTTCTGATCATTGCAGGAAAAATGAACCAGCTTACACAGGACTTAATCATCAAATCTGACCAAATACTTTTCTTCCAAAATACTAGTACTTGCATGTATAAATACAATTGAAATTTAATTCCTCAATAATGATATCTCAAATACCACAAATATTTTTAAATGAATCAGAAGTGCCAAGCATTCTTTCTTTAGCTGGTATATCTTTTTCACCTCTGTATCTCAAATCCTTGTATGTTTTGATGATTGTGTTCAGTCATATTGAGTTTGAGAAAATAAGGTTTTACTGTATTTCTGCTATCGAACACATTGATTGTGTAAAGATACCTTACTTAAAACAAACTTTAATCTTTTACTGTGTAAGTACAGAAATCAATGGTACTCTTGCTAAGTACTCATCTTAATTAACAAGTTTTTGCAATAAAACATATCTGAAGAAAACAAAACTGATTCTTGTTAAAAGTAAAACTGGACATACCATTCATAATAACAACAGATTAATCAACTTTGATATAGTTATTTTTTATTTCAATGAGATTCAGCTATGGCTGTGACTTGATACAAATACAATGCAATAGATGAAACAACCTGAGCACAATTGCAATGGAGTAATTATCTTTGATGTTGAACACTAGGTCTTTTTCTCTGCCATCTTCAGACTTTTCTTTGCCATCTCAAGAGCGCCCTCGTAAGTGTGATTCCCACCAATAAAGCCGCCGGCGTGAACAAAGATACAGCCCTCAATCCCTGACTTCTTTGTAAGGACGTCATCTCTCAGGCCTCTCCAGTCCTCTGGCAATGACAGTCTGTAAATATAAATACATACATACACACAAACAGCCAATATACATAAATATATCATATTTATGAATGAACGGCCTGTAATTGCACATACATTATTTAGGGGTAAAAAAAACTACTCCTAAAAGTCATTACTAAGATTATTGTGACTCTTTATCTTGTTTAACTATAGGAAGGACAAATATAGCTGTAACATAAAGCTAATAAGGATAGGAAACAAAATGATTTCACATTAATTTGTATGAGGGTTGTCTAGAAAGTTTGTGGACAATCACATTTTTGTCATTTTAAATGGGTTTATATATACATATTGTATATCGAAATGTTTGTCATAAAATTTCAAATCAAACTAAAGTGGTTTTGAATGTTTTCCATAAAATTAAACTAAAATTTTCATATATCAAAGGGTCGCGCAAAAAACGCACGGCCCAGTGTAAAAATTGTCCAAACTTTGTAATTGAGTTTTTAGATATGAATATTTACAATTTTTATAAAACATGTCAAAACTTCATAAGCTTCTATTGTGATGTAGTCTGTATGGTCTACGTCATTTTCATACGTCATATGAAGCCGTTTTCAAACTAGCAGAGGACTTTTGAAAGATAATACGGCAAGAACATGTCTTTAAAAACGCCAAAGAAAGCGACGTCTGCATACCGCACGGAACAGCGCACCATCATAAAATTCTATGTCGACTGAGGTAAAACACAGATAGAAATGAAACAAATGATGAAGGAAACAGGAAAAACATCGAAATAGTTCAAGTTTACCTATCTACAAGTGACACGAACGATCTTTGATGAAGGGTGCGATTGTACCCTTTGGCCAGTCGATGAATGCAGCATAACACTCTCGGGTAAACCCAGGACTACGACGTTATAGAAACGGCGTTATAATTCAACGTCGGACAGGGCCGTGCGGCCTGTATAGGCTTTGTAAATATAATGATAACTCCAATATAAAAATGTACATTGCTCTGATTTTTATACATATACATTATTATACTCTATATTAAAATATTATTATATACTTTCCTGAAAATGGCGCCGTTATTTTGAATAAAATTATATGTGTCCACGAACTCTTTGGACAACCCTCGTATAACTTTAGATAAGTATACCTGTTTGAAAAAGACACTAGGGATTCCGGCACACACTGTATCCTCCACTTGTTAGCCTGGTCTGTGTACAGGACGTATTTGATTGGTGGGTTAATATCCAGCTCCGCCTCCAAGTTAAACAGGTGGTCCTTCCAAGGACAGCCCCCCGTCTTAAACACCACTATCTCCCCACTGGGGTCTACCTGTACAAACCAAAGAAAAATAATTAAAAACTCTTCCCTCATCTGTAAATGATTGGATATTTTGTTGTTTTCTGATTGGTTCAAAAAGTACTCCAAAGAATATGTGGTTAGTGTCTGACAATGTCTAAAAAACAATTTTGCAGGTACCCATTGTCATAATATCACTATTGTTTTTGTGAACATTAAGACTTGCAATATCAACAATCGGGAATATCAGAAATTTTTGCCTGAAAATATTTTTAACAATATGTGAGAAAAGCAACATGTCTTTCATAAAAACAATTTCTACACCAGTATATCAGCTGAGTTAGTTTACACAAGAATTTATCAACCCCAAAGTACCAGTAGTTACGTGTACATGTACTTATCTTATTCTGAATTTAATCTCATCAAAAATATAATGATTGTAATTTCTTACAAGGTAAAGCAGTCCTAAGACAAATCATATAATCTTGATATCAATGAATTGTTTACCTCTGTTCTCCCTTTGACGGCTTCTTCCACAAGCTCTCTGGCCGGTAACCATGACTTCTTGTAATACAAAACCTTGTCCAGAAACTCAGCTCCCACCATCTTCATGGCTTTCAGAAAACCAGTCTGTAAAACAGAACCAGTTGGCTGGACATCTGGTCTAGTTTACATTTATTATTGATATACCCATATCTAAGGTTTTTTTCATGTGTTGCAAATTTAGCAAACAATGAAACAAATGTTTAAGCTTTTTACAAGCCCAAGTTATTTTTCATAATTTAAGAAAAAAATAGTTGTACACAATAATTGATATTATTTCTGTGTGTTTAATTATTTCTAATTTTGAAACAATCTAAAAATTAAGCAACAAAAAAAGATAATAACGGAAAAACCTAATATACTACATTACGGCAAAGAAACAATCTATATTTTGGTGATGAAAATTTATCAAATGAAATTCAGATGGCCACGAAAAATTGTTTGTCCTCATAGATGGGGTACAAATATTGTACAGAAGTAGTTCTATTTTCATATCAATATTTTCTGCACTATGGCTTCTTACCATTTCATCGGCATTTGGTTCGTTCCACTGAGGATTGAAGTGACTGACCCTGCTGCTCAAGTTTGTGGATATCTGGTACCTGTATCAAGAAAAAACACACATACATGTACTAATTACTCTGATAGTGCATATACATGTAATATTATATAATGTCTACTGCTGATGGAGTAAATCAAGAAGAATTTGTTAGACTATTTTATATAACACATAAAAAATACTGTAAAATCTATTAACTAAATTACTTTTAAAAAACAATAAGTGTAACTGTAGCAATGATTCAGTTCATTTACTTGTTCACCAAATAAAAGCCTTCAATGGGCAAGAAGATGGTACGTTGAAAATACAATGTACTCATGTAAAGTCATATACATGTAATACAGAAAACCTTGATAAATTAGCGGAGTACATGTGCATGTGTGTATATTTTAAGGCTATTTGGTGACACTAACAAATGCTAAGATTCATTGAAGTTCAAACATGAGTTCAAAAATATTTTCTTTAATTAATTAGATGAATAGCCAGAGAGGGTAATAGAATCACCTGGGTTCTCCATCATATTGATTAATTCCATTGTCAATGGCATCAATCTCCTCCACGAAGTTCTCGTACACTTTGTCGTACACTACGTCCGTTATTGGGTCATCGACTGGAAGCTCTAGGATCTTACTGACGATATCCCGTCCGAAGTGACAGTACACCAGCCCCGCACTGCTCAACTTGGTCGTCCACTTCTTGGGTGGATTTACGGTGCTCATCGACTCGTTAAATGTCCTGAAATAAATCACATTATGTCAATTCACAAAAAATGTTTTGAACTAAAAGCAACCTAGCAGCTAAATACATTTCATTCATTATAACGAGACAATTTTTGAGCTTCAATTAATGTACAATAAACAAGATGTGAATTATAATTTAACTGTGTAACAGAAATCTACCTCTGGTGATGGTCAAATCTATTTTTAGCTGGGTCATACACTCCCCCAACATCCACTACCACATCACATGTGTCCAGGACTGCAGGGTCTCTAGTCCTGATATAAACAAAGTAAGGTGTGAAGGTGACAAACATGTTTAGAATTTACACCTAACTGGTCTTCCATAAATCAATACACAGTACCATAATTATAATTACCATACTGTACCACCTAAGAAGCATTGTCCCTATAGAGTTATCTCATTAACAAATTACTGTGGCATTCCTACTACCTCTGGCTAGTGAGTTTACCCTTTAGATCAATCGGTAGTAGGGTGTTGGATTTGCATGCCAGAGGACACAGGTTCAAACCCCAGCAAAGGCAACATTTGTCTGTTACATTACAATATAATATGGTATACCTGATAACTTCAGCATCAGCATACTTTGGGAGCTGTCTCAGCATGAAGCATGCCAGAATCTCATCACAGTGAAAGGAGCCATTGTGTGTCCCTATCTTCATGCTGACTAGTCTGGGTTTCTTTTTCGGAGATTGGTTCTCACTCATGAATGCTTGGGCTGTGTTCACTTATCAAATATAAGAAGATTATAGTTGCACTTTGACTTTGTGACCAATCAAATAACAAATGATCATATTCATGCAATAATTCCAACCTTTCCTGGCAATTACCAGTGTATAAAAGGCTAACTTTGTATTCCTTGCCACTAAGTACATCTGACGATTCACTTTTGAACTTTATAACACTGACATCCTAATAATAGAATCCACAGAATTTTATAATAATTAAATCAATAAATTGCTATGGAATAAGTTTCAAATAAACAGCAATTTCTATTATATACACTATGAAAGTGAAAGTACACTGGACCGGTGTTAACACGAGGTACGTGACTGACATAAATTCTGCATCAATTTTAAAATCATATAAAATTTCTATTTACTATAGAAAATAAAAGATATACATTTATTTCCAGACGACCTATCATTGATAGTATCAAACGTTACCTAAACCCAACTAAAATCCTCCGTCTGGAAACAAAGCGGTGCAGAAACAAACCACAGTTTCCGGGTTACTCGTCCGCCGTGGGTTTTAACTATTAGTGCAATTTTTTATGATAATGGCAGTTGTCGCAGATGCAGCTACTCCGAGTTTGCTATAAAATTAGCAACAAGAGGTAACTTACTATTTCAGTCGTAGAGAGAATATGCCAACTAATATTTATGCAATACATAAGCTAAAGTATGTCGTTTATTTCGAGATATTTATCCGGATATTTGATAAATTTCTCAATGGCGCACTGTACTGTGACGTCACGCCTTTGTGTTTCCTGCAAGGTGCTCGCGTCCATATTTTATTACAGTTTTCAGATATGCCGATTTAAAATTTTCGTTGGAAATAAAAGTCTATTTTCATGCAGAAGAAGCATTTGAGATTTTCATGCCTACCAACTCAAAATTGTTATATGTTTTCCAGATTTATTGTTTTATCGAATTTGGATACATTAAAGCTAGATCAGATGCCCTAAATATAAATGTTACTCTGTCAGACTAAATATTTATCATATCACCAAATCATTCCTAAGTTTAAGATTTTGTTCCATAGTAAGTTGTAGAGCGCATAGAATGGTATTGTAGTCATCATTTACAAATTACGCTGTCAGGTCCAGTACAATCACTAGATTTAGCTACGTAGCTTGAATTAACAACATAGTTTTATTTACCTATTTTAAGTAGTCTTATTTAGCTACATTTATTCAATTTTGCTTTTTCTGTAAAACGGACAAAGTTGCAAGAAAATGTCAACCTATATTTGTACTGTGTAGTTTTGAAAAAGCAACTCGGAGCAAAAACGTTAAAACATCGCTGCTTTTGAGCAGTTTTAGGCAAAACATGAATTTCTAATGTTTGAGTAACTGTATGCCACGTTGTGTGCGATGAGGCATGGATAAGTGTGATAACTTCACATTGTGCTGAATTATTACCAATCAATGTGTACCAGAACTGTTCTTTGTTATTTCATTTAAGAAGTAGTTGTTTGGTCACACATAAACAGTTATACATAGGCTCAAACATTTTTGAACTTTGACTGCAATTGCGCTGAAAGAGCAACAGTTTCAAGAGTGATTTTTTTATGCATTGTTTTCAGATCAATTTAAAGTTGAAAATTGATCCCGCACCTAACTGCGACTTTTTGTACAAATGCTCAATTAAGAAAAAGTATGATTGAGTAGCTAAATAAACCTACTTCAGGTAGGTAAATAACGCTAAGGTAATTTAAGCTATGTAGCTAAATCTAGTGATTGTAGTGGACCTGACTTTCGTGTTTCATGTGGGGCAAATCTCTTTCTCCCTCAAAGTAAATGAAATTGATAAATGCAATGAATGCAGTAACATAGTATGTGACAGATGTACATGTAATTTCAGTGTACATGTACGTCCATGAAGTGCATGTAATATTATGCCTGAAGTAATACTATAGCTTAAAGCCATCTTCATACAGCATGTTTTACCATCCATCCATCGAACAATATTTAGTCTCGTATTATCAATATATGTAAGAGACATTTATTAATTAATTTAGAATTGTTATTTTTTTCTCCAGGAAAAAAAATGTTCTTTACAAATATTTTTTGAATTGCAGGTTTGAATTTGGATTCATAAGGAATTGTCGTCTCTTGTAAACAAAATCACCAATTATAGTGTTAAAATTGGACAAGCAACAGAAAAATGAATTCACAAAACTACCACAAAGTTTACATGAACCATGTTCATTCAAGCACTCTTCTGTCCCAGTTGTCCACGATGTGGAAGAGTCAAACTCTGTGTGATGCTATGATTAAAACTGGAGCTGTGACAACAAGAGTAAGTGACATGATAGAGTTAACTGGAAATATGACTCCGTCACCATTATTTTATGTTATATGTTTTGTTCTAGTTTTGTCATCAAAAAATTGATTAGTTTCTTATTTTGCACTATGACATCATTAACGGAATTCCGTAACAGATTAATTTTATACCATTGATTTGGTCTTGTTGAGAAATAATTTGATGCAAAGAGAGCAAATTTTGAAAAAGAATAAGAAAAAATATCTGGTTCGATTCAATTCCACATAAATCATTGTGTGCACAGTAAACATATGAATATTAATAGCTTATTGTTAATAACTTTAATTAATGACCACTGTTGGGAATCAGAAAAGATATAGAAGAAGATGGAATTTAAAGTTGCATAATCCCATGAGATGGATCAAGGCTTTTATGTAATCATGTACATGTATATTTTCAGGCTCATAGAGTAGTCCTTGTGGCAGCATGCCCTATGTTACAGACTATGGAGAATGCTACATCTGGATCTCACCTGGAGGTCAGGCTAGCCTCAGATATCAATCAGGAGTCTGTCAACACATTCCTGCAGTATCTGTACGAAGGCTACATGATTCTAACTGAGGAAAACTGCAGCGAAGTGGAAAAAATTGCACGGCTACTTCAGGTGGACAGCATTACCAAGTGTTGCGCCGACTTTAACAAAACTGTCAATAAATCAGCAGGCGCTCAGTTCCGGTACAGCTTTCAGGATCAGACAGACTTTAAACACATGAGAGTCTCAGACTTGTTCAAAAAGCAGGAGCGATCTACAAAGAGAACCAATGAAATGCACCGACCCCTCAGTCCCAGTGTCAAAAGACAGAGAATACACACATCATCTAGTCCAAAAATCCACGACACAAGCAGTATGGCGGAGAGCTATGGTGCCACTGCTGATCCGTGGGACAGAGTTCCAAGGCTGGGGTCAGGATTTCAGGGTCCAGGGGTAGTTGATATCAGAGAAGATGGATTTGAATTGGTGCAGACAGAGCCTCCTAAGAAAGACTCCAGTGGCAGTGTTCAAGAGCCAGTCAAAGTCCAGACCAGTGTGTCTCTCTCAGTGTCTAGTCAACATAATCATTCATCAGATTTACGGGTGGTGAATGTCCTAGGTGACCCGGGACCCCCAGCTCCGGACCGCTCGGGTAAGTCTTCACAGGCAGCTCCCTCATCCTCTGGTGCATCGAGTCGTGACCCCATCACTGTTAGTCCCCTCACCTTCCAAGACTCCCCATCCTCATCTTCTTCATCAGTGGACATCAGCCGCAGCATGGGGCTACACGACAAAACGCCTCACAAAAAAGATGCCGATAAATCAACGCAGCCTAAAGTACACATACCAGACTACTCAGACCAGCAGTTGAGCAGTGAGATGATGAATTCCAGCTCCATGCCTCGCAGCAGTGAGGACTCGAGCTCCTCTTACAGGGCCCCATATCCAGTTGCCATGACACAGATACCAAGGCAACCAGCTCCAAAACCATTTGCTAGTGGAAGTGCTTCTCAGTCCATGCCAGTATTTCCAGAAACTCTATCTTCTCCATCCTCACAGAAGTCTCAGTCCACCCCTAGAGAGAGCATTGAAAGACCACCATCCATTGGCAGGGGTGGAGAATCTGGGTGAGTAAGGTCTTCATGTTCTACCCTGTGTCTTTTATTGCCTATTTTTTGTTTGTTTGTTTGTTTTAATTGATTATTTGTGAATCTTTATCCAAGGCCTCTAATTTTTACTGACTGAATACCACTTTTATGTATAATATCTAATCTTATCATTTCATTTATGTTTCTCCCTCCAGTAAAGAAAAAGGTGATGAGCAGCCAGATTTAAGTATTGTCAAAATAGAGACGGCCACTGAAAGAGACATGAGCAATCTTGAAATGTACATGGGAGGGGAGGAGTCATTTGGTAGTCATGGGCACCCGCAAATCAGGGGCGAGGAGGACGACCCTGGTCCTGACTACAGTGTAGAGGAGCCCCCCACAGACTGGCAGAGAGAGGACGCCTCCAATGAGAGTAGCAATGTGAGCGGGATGGACAGCAGCGGCAACTGGTACATGGGACAGATGAAAGGTAAGGACAAGGTTTCTGTGTGTCAGTGGTGGGGAATTCACACAGGTCACATTGGAATGTCAGGAGAAATTGTAAATATCCAAGGGAAGGAATGCAATAAATACATGTTCGGCCACCATTAAAAAAAATTTTTGTTTGCACTCTACCAATTAATGTTATAACTTTGGGATGGTATGTAAGAAATTTAACTTGTTTTCAAAGCTGTACAAAAATTAAGATAAAAAATAGACAATGGGATATTAAACAAAAATACTCGGACTATAAATTATTTCAGGATGGGTTGTTTTTCGTCAGTTTGTCAGGAGATGGCACACAAACTTTTTAAAGATGGCTCATCAATTGAAAAATTTAGTGGATTTTGGCAATGAATTGTTTAAAAGAAACCAAAAGCTGATGTCAAATGGATAAACAATGAAAAATAGGGGGGGGGGATTAATTTGTAGTTTTAAAAGCCTAACATTTCGTGACTTTTGTGAATTCTCTTGGTAAAACTCTCATGTTGGTGTACATGCATTAAATTTAATGAACAAAAAGAAATCTAAATTCCCTTATCTCTGTGGAAAAATTTTGGGGAGATGGTGTGTACAAAATTATGTCTGCTGAAAGATATTTAAGAAATCAACCTAAAAAACTATTACAGTTTGCATGTACAATTACAGGAGTTTTACAAAATAAAATTTTATGATGTGTTCTAAAATTGAGAAAATTTTGAGAAATTTAAAAAAAAATTCCAATAGATTTTCTGTCACTTATAATTGAAATATTTGAAAAGACTCACCTTTTTCTCAATTCACTAGAGACCACTACAAGCTCAATTTTGCTAACATATTATTATAAAGAAAGCTGTTTTAAATTTGAATGAAGGTTGATTATGATCAAACTGTGATGTGTGACTTCAAGGTAATTTTTTGATAAGTTGTGTAAAAATCAATAAATTGAAGCAAAGTTGTAATATTTAATAATTAATATATTGATATGGATAGGTTAAAGCAAAATTCCACACAGTTTATCATTGTCTGCCATTGATTTGAATGTCTAAAGGGACACATGCTTGAAGTATCTGTCACTCTGTAAACCTATAGATATTTTTTTTCCCTGAGAACTGTAAGAAATGTGGGTTTGTTTTACAAGGAAATTTTCTATCAGATGTGACAGATCCTAGCATAACTCCCTACAGATTTTTAACTTTTGTGTTTGTGTACATGTAAGCATCTTCATGGTCATTAAGTGAAATGAATCTCAGAGCTTATGAAAGGTAGCCTCAGAATACTCTAGATATGAAATGAATAAGAAGTACAAACTATTTTTAGGTTTGACTTTTAATTTGCTGAATCAGTTTTGTTTTCTGTATCAGCAGATCAGAGCACAACTGAGAGTTTTGTAAATAGTGAAGTACACGCTTAGTTCCCATGAAGATGTTAACATCAATGTTTGTTGATCATTCTTCACCATCCATTGCTCTTCCCAGTCTCTGTCTGCTTTGGTTTTATCTTTTATTTTTATAAGTTTCATTATCTTTGGTTTGCTAGGATGGCAATAGATTCTGGTTAGGTTAAGGTCTTGATTTCTGTCAGGGGTTTTGGTTCTTACTTGATGCAATGCAAGATAAGTTAGCATTGGGTATGGTTAAAATCTGTATTCAGTAGTAGGTTGTGCAGGCATATAAGGAAACTTCCTAGTGTGTTTAGGCTTCATTGTGGATATGGTGAGGATTATATTCTTTGGTTCTCAAAGACAAAAGTTAAGATTTGCTGATTTTGATTGCTACCAGTTCTGAAGTTAGTCAAGTGTGGTATTGTGCTGTTTTGATGGTATTTTTGTGTCTGTGTAAGGAGTTTATAATAGGATTCTTTTGGAGAAAAAATCTGTTACCACAGAAAAAGATCCTGTGAGTCTTGTTACAAACAGAAAATCCTGTAGGCTAGGCAATAAGGAACCAACACATTGACACATAAGAGTAAAATATCTGGGAATAGCATTGGATATGGTCCTGAAAGAAAAATCGCAAGTGCATCTTGCACAAGATCCTCTATTGACAATGGAAGCAGTATCACCAGAGCAGGAGGATAAACAATCGTTGCATAAACATAAAAACGCGAGCATTTTTTTATAACCTTTACTGGAAGACAAAAGAAGCTGTGCAGCTGTTCAAAGGTAGGTTTTTTTATATGTTTTGTGCTGTATATGTATGTTGTTGTGGTTGTAAAGATAAAAAGTAGATAATTGTGAGACAAGTTTAAAACCATGTGCAAGTAGGAAAACTTCATTCCTGTACAATATTTTATGAACAATCCAGCTGCCATATTTTGACACCAGTGCCAAGGATCATTTTGATCTTATTTTGATGGTGTAATTCTCTTTATTCCTCCTTTATCATTTGGTATTTTCTGCCAAGAATGATTGTTTTCTGTTTCTTTATATGGAGATGAAATCAGTTGGAAACTTTCCTTTCTTACCCTAATTGCATACCTTCTTATAAAAATGGCCCTCCGTAACTAAAATTGATAGGCATTTACCTATGAAGCTTTGTTTGAATGCAAATTGCAAGTCTCTATCATTACTGAAAAAAATATAACATTTTTACCTTATGGATGCCACCAAATTTAATTTTCTTAAGAGGTAAATCTGCAAGGAGAGCCCTTGAGGAATAGACATACACAAATATCATATTCTGTAATCATATAAATTAGCATCTTGCCTCTACAAGACCCCCCTGATTACTTGTCCAAAAATGACCCCTTTCATAAAAATAGAACTTTACATTTAGGAATGACTACTTTATTGTGCTGAGATGAAAAACTTGCTGAATATTCAATTCTACTAAAATTTTGATTTTTCTAATTTTTTAATAAAAATCAATCTTGAACTCAAAGTGGTCAAAAGTTTTAGCATTTTCTAAGCACCCTAGATGCTAGATAGTGAAATTTTGGTAAAAACAATAAAACTCATTGAAACAGAAGTGATATAAATTTTGAAAAATTTTCATAAGATAATTAATCTAAGAATAAGATAATTTCTAATTTCCAATTTATTTAATAAAACAACATTTGAGCAGAAAAAAATCAAAGACTTAAATTAAAAAAAAAACAAGAAGAAAAAAAAAATAGAATACACATGAAGAAGAAGACGTGCACTTTCTGGTTTAGAAGTTTAGAAGTGGAATAGTACTCATGTCATCATCTATGGTAAGTAAAGTCTCCAACCAAAACACACACCATATTTTTGTGATAAAAAAGCACATAGAACAAGTTTCACAAAACTATTTTATATGTTTAATAATTGTTTTGAATTGAATTTTTTAAAAATAACAAATGTGTACTTTATTGAAACAGACTTTGGTGAAGTCAGAACTGAGATGTCTCTACCTTTCTCCACTGCTCTGCCTTATTACTGGTATGTTTTCTATGTTGTGTGAAGTCTTACCTACAGTAGATGTTAATGTTGAAAAGGATATAGTGAATATAACAACACATGATTAAATGATTGCACAGTCTGTGACTCTTTTTGCTAACTGATACTGTAAAAAAATGTTTAATTTGTTACACGTAGGAAGATATTGCTTACACTTAAACACTGAATATATGTGGGAAAAAACTTCCCATGTAACAAACTGAAAAAGGACAGACAACTCAATCTAGGACATGTTTGATTTTAGCTTATGTTCTGTTAGGAGCAGAAAATAATACAATACTTTGTTATCCTCTGTTGCTTTCTATGTGCATAAATAGGTGTTTGTAAATTAGTACACAAAAACTTTTGGACTAATTAACCTTAATAATCAGAATTATCAGACTTAGCATAGCTCTTTAGTGTTGTAAAAAGTCAAATCCTTATTCATAACCAAAGTTTGATATTGGAGAAAAATTTCTCAATATATCTAATATTATCAAGTACTGGAAGATACAGCTAATATTTTATGCGCTTATTAACAAAACAACACAGTAACACACAACACAATTATATGTATTGATTATGCCACAGTAGTTCAAAGTATAATTTGGTTAAAGGTACTACCTGGGTGGTGATGTTAAATTATGTGTCTAGAGAGGATGTTTGCTTGTTTAGTTTGTTTCAAAAAATATTGAAATTTTTCTTTGTGTTGGATATAATATTAGATCTTTGTAATGTTAGTAGATTGGAACTTTCAGTTGTAGTAGTGTTTTAATCGAGGTAAAAATTATTGAAAATTAGTTCAAAATTGCAGATTTTTATCCTTTATTTCATTTAAAAAGCTAGAATAGTAAAAGAACAATATATGGATGGTGCAGAAAGTGTATTTCCTTTGAATCCATTTGATTCAGTGAAATAAATGTTATTCAAATAATTTTATTATTTTTTTAATAGTTTCAGACGAACGGATGAAATGGACAGCTTTCGAGTTAAAAGAAGTCCGAACATATTTTGCAAGTTATTTTGATGGAACAGCACAGCGCCGTTGTCCTGGTATTAAGGAATGCCAGGAAGCTATATTGCAAAGTAGATTACATAATGGAACCTTACATCGACGAAAATGGGCGTCCATTAAAAAGAAAGTGTCTTACCTGATGCATTCTGTGCAAAAGTGAACACCAGTTAAAAGATCTTAAATTGGCAGGATGTGACAGTTTCTAGTTTCTTTTGAACCCAAGTGATATCTTGGCTGTTTTCATGATTTGTATTTGAGAATTGTTCCTTGGTTCATTATGTAGTTGGTTCTTTATGTCTGATGACACCAAACATAAGTATTTAGTTGTAATAAAGAAGGACCTTGCATGTTTTGATAAATACAGTATATACAGATTTTCTGTGTTTAAAATCATTGTGTAATGAGTTTGGGGTTACTTTTTGTATTTGAAGGACAAAGTTGCATTGTCTGTGTTTATCAACGCTGTGTAATGAATTGTTTTTGTAATTGTTCGAAAAAAAGGTGGAAAAATTTTCTTCTTTCAATCTTAAATTAAGTCTACATTTAAGTCAGATGCGGTGGTAAATTGAAGTTCAATTGTTCAATCTATTTTACCTTATGTTTTGATTTTCATTTGCTCTCTTTCTGGGCTGTCTTTCTGTGTTTATCTCTTGAGTATCATTTTGATATCATGCCGATTGTTCTCCTCTAAAGAAGCGGCCTCTGATCTCTTTACCAGATAGAGGATTATCTCCCAAGGATCCTGCACTAGAAGATCAGCCAACGCCAGGTCCCAGCTCTGCTAACAAAGAACCAGTCTCGAGACAACAGGAAACATTTTCATGTGTGTTCTGCTCCACAACCTGCAACAATCGAGAAAACTTGAAAAGACATGTAGAAATAAATCATAACAATCCTTTTGAAACGTACCTCCACTATTGTGAATATTGTGGCAGGGGATTTAAGTCAAAGGAAGGATTTGTGCTGCACACGAGAATGTTCCACACAGAGACGGAGAAATTTCCTCAGTGTCAAATCTGTGGAAAACGCTTCCACTGTGCTTCCTCATATAAAACGCACATGTATAGTCACTCCGGACAAAAGAGATATAAATGTCTGAAGTGTCACAGGTCATACAAGAATAAAGTAACTTGGACAAAACATGTCTGCAGGAGATAGAAATTAAGAATAAATGGGCACAGTTTCTTTATTTGTCATGAATTGTTTCTCTCATGTTTGCATGCTGTTGTTTTGTTTTCTCTTTTAGAATGACAAATGTCATTGTATGAATTCGTTAAGATTCTCATTTATGATAAGTTTTTGAGGTTGAAATAAACTTTTTTTTGTATTGATTTTCGTTAATTCGTATTTTATCGTCGTTGAACTCGGACAGGGACTGTTGGATGCCAATAAATGATCGCAAACTAACCATTTGAAATATATTCACAATTTCTCACAGAACACATAAGTTGATAAGTCGGTTCACAACTAAATTTTAATTTCTTCTAGGTTCGGTGCAATTGGTATCCGACGTTTCTCAATTCCACGCCCTTCAACATCAACAATACCTCTCTGCCTCTGTTGGATTCGACGAATATCGCAATAGAAAAATCCTGTCTAGCAAGAACCCACGTCAGTGCAATTCATGCGGAAAGTTTTTCGGCTCGCATTCGAGTTTGCATCGTCACAAACAAATGTACCATTCTAATAAAGAACTGCCTCAATGCAACATTTGTGGGAAACGGTTTTCCAGTTTATCCAATCTTGGAGTCCACA
The DNA here is from genome assembly GCA_016163765.1 of Magallana hongkongensis. Lineage (NCBI taxonomy): Eukaryota > Metazoa > Mollusca > Bivalvia > Ostreida > Ostreidae > Magallana > Magallana hongkongensis. The sequence continues at coordinate 2,449,994 of WFKH01011801.1, forward strand.
AAATATCTCATACCAATGCCCGACCGTTCAAGTGTAACCAGTGTTCAAAGACTTACAAATATAAACATGATTTGAAAAATCATCGATGTAAAGTTTTAGAGCAGACTATATGACTGATGTACTGAAGTATAAATGAAGAAGCCTGCAAAATGTATTCTTTTTTTTAATTCAAAGTATCAGCTTGCTAAAGGCATTCTTTTTGTACATGGTATTTGGCAGCTGCAAATAAAATTATTCTTTGAGCCTTCGTCAATATGTATGAAGTAATAATCAGTTGTCCAATAATCCGTTTCTGGAATTGTTTCCTTTGTTTGAATTTGTAGTTAATGTTTTTGGAGGTTTGGTTTATCTCTCTTCCCCAGTTGTCGTCAGTAAAGGTGTTTGTAATAATACTAAACGGTCCTTTAATTGCTTGTAGGTCAAGCAAATGAAGGCATTGAGGACTTGGATATGCATGTTTCACCTAGTAAAGGTTTGACCTCTGCAGATCAGGATGATAGCCTTTGGGAGTCAAGTGTACCATCGTACCAAAATGAGAGATCTATCGTCAGTAGCATATACAGCCATCCTTGTCGCATCTGTCATGAATCGTTTGGTTCTTCTTCAAGCCTTTGGCGACATAAGAGATTAAGACATTCCGAGAAGAAATTGCCGCAGTGTCGGTACTGTGATAAAAAATTCACAGATTTGCATAATTTGAAAACTCATGAGATTTCGCATACCAACGAAAGGCAGTACGTCTGTGTGTCATGCAACAAAGCTTATAAGTATAAACAGGATTTAAAGAATCATCGGTGTAAAAATATGGAGCAACCCCTCTAACCAATGTACTGTATCAAAAGAATGAAGAAGAATACACATTTTATCCTTATTCATACTAATATATAAACTTTAACAGAAGACACCCATGTATGTTTGGTTTCAGACAATTAAAATGCAACTGTTGTCAAGTTATCAGTTGTCTTATGATTTGCGGACCAATTGTTGCGACTACGCTTTCGAAATACACCCTTGCGTATATAATATTTGAATTTCAATACGGTAAACTTTTAATCATCATATAAGACTTAATAGACATGTACGTAACGCCTAGCCAAGGTTTGTCTCTTCCATCTGAAACTCGGTCATAAGTGGCCAGTATTACCAAAATAAGAGACATGTTGTCTGTAAATCCTGAACATCATGCTGCATCTGCCTTGGCACTGCATTTAATTCTAAGGCAATGCACAAGATCAGCATAATGTCGATATACTGTCATGAAAAAGTTAACCGAATTTCAGTTTACAAAATAGTCAAACCAGGACCACAAAGGAAATGTCGTTGGCACCAAAGCTCACAAAAATTACACTGGATTTAAAGTAGTTTGCGTGTGAAATGCTTGTCAGACAACTTACCCTAAAATACGTCCTTATTTGTGGTAACTTTGAAATCGCACATAGAACACACCTGTGTTGATAAAGTGACGATTTTAATTTTTGTAGTTGTAATAATAATCCAAACATGGTCAAATATATTATCTTTGTCCCAATTTACATGCAAACTAACTACATGTAAAGAACGGTGAAATGCTTAACATTATATCAAATGGAATCCTTTCAACTATTCTTTAAATTACCTGGTGTATAATTAGCTTATGTTTTTCCTTTGAAGAAGTTTTCATATATTCCTTTTTTAGTTTCACGAAGTTCATTTTTATGGACGTTTTTGGTTCACTATTATGTGATTTTTCATATTCTTGACAATGGTTGGTGTTGAATGTGATCTGTACAATGTCAATTCTGGTTCGCATTTTGGAGATTTTTTTCTAACTTTTAAAAAAAATCAATTGGGTATTTTTCATTTAAGGATCTAAGTTTCCACCAAGGCAACGAGTTAACATCCCATTTGGAGTCGATCGCGGGCATCTGTCATTGTTTGGTAGGAGAGGAAGTAAATTGGAGCAGAGTGTCAGTTGGTGTTCTTTGTGTTCCAAACAGTTTTCATGTGCCTCTAGTTTGAGGCGTCATCGGGATATTTTCCATACGGATAAGGAACTGCCATCGTGTACAATTTGTGGAAAGAAATGCTCTACTTCGTATAGTTTGGCAATTCATATACGGTCACACACTAACATTCGACAATTTGTTTGTCCTGTATGCCAAAAAAGTTACAAACATAAAAAAGATCTTCAAAGGCATAGATTCTATACATGTGATTCTCCAGTTTCTGAGAAATAATGTATTGTTTGTTTTAATATGCTTTTTTGTAATTGATGTGTGTGATTGTTTTAAAATTCTATTTATTTGTTTGGATCAAAAAGGTTCAGAAATGACATTTTCTATAATAAATATGTAATAATTCCGTTTTTGCTGTTGTTTCAGTAGAAATTTGATATTAATGGCCACAGTGTATTAGAGGAACAAAGACGCTACAGTTTGATTTTTTTCTATATTTAGATGAGAAAACGCATGGATTACAGTTACAAAATCAAAGAATGTTCTCGGTTCCTACATATTCCTTGATGCAGCAATCGTTTCTAAGGCAGATGCAAGTCAATGGGGAAAGCCATAACTGTGACGTTTGCGAGAAATCATTTAGTTCAGTTTATAGTCTTGGTCGGCATAAACAAATGTTTCACGTGCAAGGAAAAACAAACTGTTGCAGGGAATGTGGAAAATCGTTTTTTAACTCCTATCTGCTGAAAAGACACTTGTTATCGCACTCATCTGACAGGCCATTTATATGCCCTGTTTGTGGGAAAACATACAAATACAAGCATGATCTTAAGAACCACTGCCTTGCTCACGCCAGCTGAAGACATCCTGCGTGTTGTGTTATTATTTTATGTAAAACTCCTGGTCATTCTGTTATTGACCGCAAGAAGTGTTTTTTTTTTTCTGTGCTTGATTCTTGCTAAGATGTGGTGGCTTTGGATGGTTAGTTTTATCTTACTGACAATGAGAATCATTGAACTCTCCAGGACTTCCTAACAAAATGGTTTTTTATTTTTAGGAAATGTCAGTTCTGCCGAAAATGTTGGCGTGTTCCTTGGGACAGGTTTAAAGAGGACGGTGAAGTGTTCCCAGAGGGGAAACATGTACTTTGAAGAGTGCAAATTTTGTGGAAAGGGTTTTCAGTCTCGATACGGCTATGAATCCCATATCAAGGTGTACCATTCTGACACGCAATCTCTACAAAAGTGTCATATTTGCGGAAAACCGTTTGTGAATCGCGCCAATTTGTTAGTACATTTAGCGTCACACACGAATAATCGACCGTTCAAATGTGATGTGTGTCAAAACACTTACAAGTTGAAACATCATCTGAAAGGTCATAGGTGTTCTGGTATGAAGAAATAGAAGGATCGACATGGAGTGATTGAATATCACATTTTGTGTGTACGTTGTTTTGATCTGTTTGCTTATTTATAAAGAAAATTCATCGACTTTAATTTTTTTTTGTTGGAAAACATCCAGTTTGAAAAAGTTGATTACTCCCTTTAGAAAACTTGGTTCTTTATTGAGGCGGAATTGCGATGAATTGTCTGGTTATTTCCGAATCAAAAATAATAATGCTAATTTGACACACTTTGTCTTCAAGTTATGATTTTCTTCTTGTAGGGACGACAATGGTATTGACCAAAACGTCCTCTTCAAAGACAAGAGTTGGTGTAGAGAGTTCTCAGTTGTTGCCCTTTAATCCAGATTTCCTGTCGCCGTTTAGTTCTGTTGATCCGCTGGATGTTTCTATTGTAAAGAGTTGTGAACAATGTGGAAGACAGTTTCGTTCTACGCAAGGCTATCGAAGACATATTCAAATGTACCATTCGGACAGACCGTTTCCACAGTGTAAACTTTGTGGAAAGCATTTTGCAAGTCCACATAATTTAAAGATCCATCACTCTTCACATACAAATTTGAGGCCCTACAAGTGCGAGATATGTCAAAATACTTATAAATTAAAACATCACTTGAAAGATCACAAGTGTATTGGAAAGACTAAGCCATCTCAAGAGAATTAATACTCGCATATTGATGAAGACAATAGCTTACTAGTGATTCACCTTTTGTACTCTATTTTGTTAGCAATATACTAGGTAGTGTGTTCGTTGAGATTCTCGGCTGCAAATAAATTTAAAATATAACTCCAGTTTTGTTTTTGTCTTCATACACAATTGATATCAGTTTTAAATTTGCAAAATGAAACTATTTGTATAGTTCTTCCATGAAAGAATACCTCTTTTTTTAAATGACGGGTACACCAGTTAAGCTAACTTTGGTTTTGTTTACTAATGGTGGAGGTCGCGTAATTTAACGGTTACATCAGGGTTATAACGAATCCATCAAGATCTTTTATTCTTGCAATTGCAGAGAAAGATACATCATCAAAAGGACCTTTGGAATTTTTGCAGAACGTATTTGGAAGACCAAGGCCAACTTTTCAAGGATCAGAGGCTGTGAATAAACCCCAGTCATCACTCACCGGTTACGATATAAATGGAGAGCCTCGATTACAAAGCCAGCAAATAAAACACTTTTATCGCCCAAAAAACCCTTCCATGTTTAGTCCGCCATTATCATTTAGATCTCCAAGACCCCGTGCACCTAGACCAGAAATAGTTGCAAGAAGTCGCGAGGACTTCGAGGCTATGGAAAAAGCAGGACTGAAGCACAGACTTGTGCACATATTAGACGGCAAGGATACAAGGAATTGTAAGATGTGCGAATCGATGGGAATTCGAACGGGGACGCGGATTGTACGGTCGTACTACATGTGTGAAGCATGTGGGGTTCCTTTGTGTAGGCCGCAAAGAAGGGACTGCTTTATACAGTATCATAATATGGTTGGCTACTTTGGACCGTTAGAAGACATGGGGAATAATGCGCCATAGCTATACTTTAACTGACTAAGCCTATACGATAAACCTGATATTTAATTTGATTGTTTTTCCTTTCTGTAAATACGTTTTGTTCACAAAAGATTGCGATTGTATTTCTTTTTTGATTTCTCTATAAAGGTTATGATAAGTCAAAAGTGTTCATTGTTTGTTATGAAAACAGAAACATAATTAGCTGTAAGGTAGTGGCTCGTTCATCTTTTGAAACTTTGGATCCAAGACAATCATCAAGTATAAAGATAGTTCATTAATATCAAACTATAGACTCTGAATTCTCATGGAATGAGGAAAACATTGTAAACCGTTTAATAAATGATTCACCCTGTTTGTCGATATTTATACTATTTAACTGTTTTGGTTTTGTTTCTGTTTCAACGCTATTGGTTGTTTCAAGTTGATTAACAATCTGGAAGTATTAGTGGGTCCTTTAGTTTAAAAACGAAATAACATTGATTCGAAAAAAATACTAAGGGAATCTTTTCATGTTTCAGTTCAGAGACACTATAGGAAAAGGAATCCAGTCGTTCTTCCTACGAATATGGATGGAGAAACCACTAGTCATCGTCTTGTACTCAATCCAGGGAATGTAAAACGGAATTGTGTCTACTGCAGACAAATGGGTTTTCGCTTTGCTTGTGGAAATTCTAAAACGTCTTACTATCGTTGTGAGGAATGTCAGGTTTCACTCTGTAGGATATCTGTGAGTGATTGTTTCTATCGATGGCACGAGAATCTGAAAAAGTCCTCACCGTGCTCTAATGATTGATGTATTAGACTATCTCTAGTGGGTACTCTTGTTAAGCGTCTAGTGGACAGTGTGCTTCGTATCCAAGGAATGATACCTCTCTTTCTTTTTTCCTTGTTCTTGTGTAATGTAGATGGACAAACTGTCAGATGGAATGGGTAATATTTTTCTTTTGATATTTCAGTCGGAGAGTTGCAACCAAACCAACCTAAGGATACGGTTAAACGAGCAGTCGTTGCATCCGTCGTGCAGACTTTGCCAGATGGCGTTATCCGATACCATAATTTTGAACCTGGATATAGTAAAAAGATGTGTATCGTCTGTAGGGAAACAGGTGCTCGTTTTGCATGTGGAAAAGTTCGATCTTCGAACTACCGATGTGACGTGTGCCAGTTGGCATTTTGCCGCGTTAGCGTCAGTGATTGTTTTTATCAGTGGCATAAAAGACTAGATGGGATTGACCTTTCCACGATGTCCAGTGTTCAATTGAAGTGACGACGTTTATTTGCCTTATTACAAAATTCTATGCGCTCACGTCATATATATAATAAAAGAAAGGTTTGCATGTGTTGTAAGTTAAGTGCAGGAAACTTTGGTGTTCTGAGGAAGTCTTATCAGACTATGAAGACTTCGACAATTTTAGAAAGTTTGATAATTAATGTACATTGAATGTGATTTTATATAAGAATACTAAAATGCTTTCACATTTCAGTATCTACAAATGTTGAAGCGTACCCTAGAGGAAGGCAAAGACAGTCGAAATTCGAAGCAATAAAAGAAGTCACAAACGAAAATACGTTGGTTTACCATCAACTCGTTCCCCACCCAGGTTATATGAAAAAGACTTGCGCCTACTGTCGAGATCATGGTGTTCGCTTTGCTTCAGGGTGTCCCAAGACATCTTACTACCGCTGTGACTTATGCCAGGTGGCGCTCTGTAGACCCTCAGTTAGTGACTGCTTTATTAATTGGCATAAGGAAAGAAAAGAGGGAAAATCAGATCTAACGCCGTTCTAGATATGTCGCGGTGTCCAGAATGAAATTGCAGGGATTACTGTTTTAGGAAAGATAAAACACGTGGTTCTGTTGAGTTATCACTTGTTTTCAATTTTGTAATTTTTTTTCTTGTCTTATAAGACATCGTCATTATGAAAGTTTTCGAAGGTGAATATTTTGTTTGATTCTATAATATGTTTCCACTCTTTTAGAAATTTTTAAATAAATATGTTGATACTAGTAGGTTTAATGAACTTTGAAAGCTGTTTAATGGTGTGTATAAACAAACATTCTTTCACCTCCTCTCCTTCCATAAAGAATTGTATGTCTTGTTGATTGTTTTGGACATATCGTTACAAAAAACCGTTATCTTTGAAATTGTATAACTATTTTAGGTATATATTCAATTTTGATATTGTGTGATTAATTTCAACATTGATTTTAAATGTCACGCGTTGTTGATGAATTCATATTAGACTTACCATCCTGCACTACTTGTATAAAAATTTATTTTAGTAGTCGTGTTAATGTTTAATGATATAATTGAAATCGTGTATTCACGTTGATGTTTCTATAAAATTACGACTATTTTCAACTGTATATATGTAAATAATGTATTGTAACTTTTTTTCAATTTTGCAATAAAATGTGTATCTTTTTTCAAAAAAATATTGTTTGAAATCAGACTGAACAGAGTTTTGTTTGAAAAGTGACTTCAATTCAGTTGGGCAAAGTTTGTCTTAAGTACATCTGAGGTTGTACTCGATTCATTCATAACTATTGAACTATGCGGTTGAGGTTTTCCTGGTCTATATCAATTCCAAGATTTTCCGGTTGACATGCCTTGAATTAACGAACGACACCTGGTCATTTATGTGGTGAACTACAATATGCTGACTTCGCTCAATTTCATTTTCTTTTGTTAGTTGATTAGGAGAAGTAGTAAATATTATTTTGTCACAGAATTTAAAAGAAGGGCCAATCACCGAAAATCATTAAACGTCATTCCTCTCTTTGTAGCGGTGTTTCCTTTCGGTGTTGTAAACCGACATCTGGGATCAGTTGCTCTTGGGTACAGATTTCCCAGAACCCGAACAACCTGTGGCACCACACGGTCTCGCCCACCAGTCGCAATAGTTGAAGGGGAAAACAACCCTCCACTTACTTTGATACAGAGTAAAGAAGGGAGGTACATGTTGTTCACGAAGGAGGAGTCTGAGGAACCTGTCAAGCATTTCTTGGTGGCCAATACAGGATACTCTCTACGTGTGTGTCAGTATTGTAAGCTGAAAGGTGATAAATTCGCCAATGGGAACACAAGACAGACATACTACAAATGCGATGCTTGTGGGGTACATCTTTGTAGACCGCAGATTAGAGACTGCTTCGTGAATTACCACCAGTTAAAATTTGCAAATGATTCATAAATGTAAGCATACGGGTGATAAAGACAAAAAGATTTTGAAATCAAGACATTTACCTATTTTTAAGTGATTAAATTGTGAAATAAAGGACAATACAGTAGTGATAGCTGGATGTTTTTTCTTATGCTTTGAATTGTCTTGAACTATTTTTATGTGATGTTATTAAATTGTTATTGCTGTTTTAGTTAATTGCAGATGTAGGTAATAAATCTCAAACTTTGAGCTGTGTCATCTTTGTGGTATCTTTCACTAGTCGGACGTTGTGTGAATCTATTCCAAATTTTTATGGCATTTCGAATATTTTGGTATCAAGTTATATGAACATGCATGTTTATAGTGATGTATAATGTAATAATTCATTTCGAACATGTGCGTCTTTAAAATAAGAAAGCCAATGGATGTCCATTCATTTTGGCGTAGCCTTAAGTAACATGTGAAGTTGTCTAGTTAATAAAGACAGCATGGTGTATTGTCTCAGCATCATGTTATCGTCAAAGTGATAAATATAAACTATCCAGAACCTATTTTCCATTTTCTTTAGGAAAAGTCCAAAGATTAGACGGAAAAGTCCAAAGATTAGACAAACGAATGGCAGAGGCTTCTTCCATGAAAAGGGGAGTTGTTGAAGCGCCAATGCTTAAAACCGTCACTACAAACTTAGAAGGCCAGTGTGAACTCTACACAATGGAGGGAAGCAGACTGATAAGGCATACCCTCAAGTCAATGCCAGCAAGGAAAGTGTGTGCATACTGTAAATTCACGGGGGAGAGATTCGCCAATGGAAACATTAAACAGACCTTTTATCACTGCGACACGTGCAATGTGCCTCTTTGCAGGTTTCAATCGCGCGAGTGTTTCCTCGTTTATCACAAGCTCAAGTTTCAGGGAACCTCTTCTTAGGGATTTTTCATATCAGCCTTTGGCTGTTCGTTGCCCATGTAGGGTTAGAACTCAGAGTTGTATAAATTCATATCAATGATTTAGCATACGCAACACAATGCATGGTTGTTTTTTCTGTTCTTTTTTTTTATTTTGTTGTTTACACGTGCTGATGTTGTAACACTGTTATAAAGTATTTTGCCTTCATTTCTGTTCACTTGTAATAACCTTTTGACTGATGTTTTACATCGATTCTATAGGCAAGGATGAAACTGCTTCTTTGGAATCGTCAGCTTCTGAAAGCGCCGTTCTCAACATCCTGTCCACAATGCTTTCTGAAGGAGATCCGGAGTTAGTGAGAGTAAATCGTGTCGGGAATCATATCTTGGTACCCATACCATTTCGTATACAAAGGCCGTGTGCGTACTGTAAAAAGAGAAATGAACGATTTCGAGGCGGACAGGTGCGCAGGTCTTATTATGAGTGTAACATTTGCCAGGTGTCCCTCTGCCGGCCCCAAGTTAGACCTTGCTTTTTAAAGTACCACGAGGACATGGTTGGCAAAATACCTCGCAAGTGATTGAGAATTCAGATGATCTGGTTTGGTTTCATCATACGCATGTCTAGACTTTTGTTGTCAGGAATAATACCAACTAGTATATGGTATTGTGCTATTATCGTTCGTTGACAAGAAATGTTTTAGGAAACATTAAATGTACAAAGTTTAGATTTCGCATCGTTTTGCATTTAATTTTTGCAAAAATTTGTTGTAATTTAGATGTATGTTTGAAAAATAAAAGATGAGAAAACATCACGTTTTACTCGATATTTTACGAAGACATGAGAATTGTAAATTTGTTTCTTTGATATATAGGCTGAATTTATGCCTATTCTAAACCTTCTAACCATCCTTGAATCATCGGTACTGTGACTGCAGTCCAATTTAATTATATAATTTAAAGTAATGTAAAACTTGTTTAAGTGACGTCGAGCAGATTTATACACCCTTTCGCTATTTGGGACAGTAATGTAATGGGTTTGCACATGTCAATAAGATAAGTGTTGTCCGTTCGAAATCGCCAAAAAAAAACTCTTTGCTGACGGACAACAAAATTGGTAAACGGGAACGAGTTGCCCACTAATTAGTATGATACTCATATTTTATTTTTTTCGATAATTTTTAAGACGAAAACATTAAATATCTTAAGAACAGAATCAAATTTGATAAACATGTGTTCCCTAGAGTAGATCTCATGTATTGTTTTAAACATAAACGATCATCGGTAATACTACTCTGGGCATAGGTGGATATTACCCGCATAGTCGTAAAAAGATGTTGCGTGACATCAAATTTGGTACGTACTGGTTCTCTTAATGAGCCGAGGATCACTGTATATTTTGAGTTCGCAAAGTAAAGGGTCCAACTACCCTAAACATGGAGTGACTTTGTCTACTCGATATCTTGAGAGCAATTTGCTTGCCCGTTTTGTACCGTATAATAAGAGTTGGTCTATCAAATCCACATGGGTAAAATATATTTTCTAAACAATTTCTAGTTTTTTCTCACTTTGATAGGAGTTATTGTTCTTTGCCTGGTGCAATGCCTCAGACGTTTCTGAAAAAAGCTGTTTCCTGGTGCAGAATACTTTTGATTGTTCAGCACTAACTTTCACACAACCAGAATATTGATATATTACTGACATTTCAAGTTTTTGATGTTTCTGATTCAGAATATCTAAATCGGAACGTCTTAATAGGGGCCTTATGTTTTTGAATGTTGTGCATAATTATATCTCTCTTAAATGGTAAATTTCTTACCACTACGTGTGCAATTATCTGCCTTCTATTTTGATGTGTTTTCTTTATAAACCTGGTGTTTGGTCGTTCACAGTAAAAATACAATTGTTTAATCGTCTTTTCTAATGACGCATTTTGCGTTGATAAAATGAATCATAACATTCACACCTGGAATACTTGCAGGTAATCAAAATTTCTACATCAATTATCACGATGATTCATCACAGATGAAGGTACGAAGTATAAACGACCATTCACTCGTTATCATCAAGAGTAAGAAGGACAGTTCCTTCCAAGAAATTCATCCATACAAACGTTTTGGCGGGAAACGCTTTCCTTGCAAATACTGTACCATCCATGGCGTGAGGGCGCCCATATCGGGCCGGATCTTGAGATCTTATCACGGCTGCCAAACGTGCGGAGTGGCCCTGTGTAGGAACGCAGACAGGAACTGCTTCTTTAACTATCACAGGGAGGTTCTTCTGAACAGTGAAGAGGATGACCGATACATCTCGGAATACAAACTTTACCCTAAATAGGAATATTGTCTCATGTCATATTATCATATTATAAGCACTATAATATACACATGAAATTATTTTTCTTTTTTACTTTTTTAAGTACCTTGGCACCCCTGTGTATTATATGCTTGTTTATTTAAATGTTATCGAATTCATCAGTTACCCAATTGGTGAATTGCATTCCTCGTGAGCTCTGTTAAATGTACCACTTACATTGAAGTCACTTGTTGGTTCGTTGGAAATCCTTCTATGTTCAGTGGTTGTCGGCTCTTTATTATGGTCTACAATATAATACATTTTCCACGGCTGAATCCACCTCGTTTTGAAAGGCATAACCTCTCATTGTATAATCTAGAATGTAAGAGTTGTCTCGCCATGCAAACTGGGTTTTGCACAGTAATGACTCTAACCTCGATGAGGACTGGCGGTTTCCCGATGAACTGTGCATCGTAGTGAAAAACCCATCCAGGGGCTTTGTTTGCGTTGTAATTGTTCCGGTAATTTAGAGCCCCCAACATGTTTAGGAATAAATGTGTCTTTGATTGCTTTTTATTTCAAAATTCATGTATTTCAGAAGAAAAAAACTAAATTACACGAGAAACATCAATGAAGGTTGTTTTAACGGAAACACAAAATTGTTGAATATGTTGAAATTTTTACTTTGATCTCAAAGAACGACACGATGGATTATACTACACAGTCAAAAAATATCGCCTTTTGTTATATCACGACTTACAAATATGAATGATATGAAAAGAAAAAAATGGGACGTATTAAGATAATTTTTTGTCTTGACATGTTTTTTTTTAATTTTAGTTGTATGATTAATGCCTTTATAACTTGTTGTTTCTACAATAAATATTGGCTTTTTGTGTCGTGTTCTGTTTTAAGTTATATTTTCAAAAATCACCTTACTACATAAAAGATCAAAAACTTGTGTTGTTTACATATGGCATCTGTAAGAAGAGTTCTGTCGAGTAAGCAGATTTTATGACCCCTACAAAGAGAGATGTTGCCCAGTGATAGCTCAACTTTTATTTTGTTTTTATGATGTTCTGTATGTTTATGGTGAATATATCTTTTACCGAGGAGAGTTCCAAGATATTCATTTAAGATGTTTATTTCTGGATTTTGTTGGATGATGTTGAGCTATATATGTCATTTCGTAATTCGTCTTCCATTCTTTTCAAGGCTCGGTCACTGACAACGCTTCTTTTGATCCTGCTATGTTTCACCCACATCGCCTTGTCTCAACAGAGTTCAGCAAACGGAAGTATTGTGTTGTCTGCCAGAGCATGCGCAATAAGACGGCGGGAGGCTATCGCGTGCAAACGGTTTTTAAATGTGGCGTGTGCAATGTGCCGCTTTGCCGGGGCAATAGAAACTGTTTCTTTATGTTTCATAAAGACATAATCGAAGATTTGTATAGTGTTTTTGGAAATTCCAGTGACAAATGAAATCTTATTGTATTAATGCGTCTCTTTAACTCTTCTTGATTCTTGACTGTTCAATTTCCTTTTTGCTATTCTTCCTTGATATTGTCTGTTTAAATTTTAACATTTAGATAGTTTACACTTTGAGTAACTCTTAGATATCCTGATGATATATTTCTGATCAGCGTGTGTATTTTACAAGAGAACTTACTGTTTGTTTGTAAATCAACAGGAGTTAGAAGACACCGACATCTTCCCGTATTGTATAGTAATCCGCAGCACCATCTAGTTCATTGCAAAAGGAAGCGCTGTCTGAACTGTTATCTAAACAAGAAGAAGACTGTGAAGGGCTGGGACATTTTCACTTACTACAAATGTGAGCTGTGTAACGTCCCACTGTGCAAAACAAAGGACTGCTTCGAAATGTTTCACCAGAGAACCGATTCCCAAGGCTACAGTGAATACCAAAATAGCCGTTGAAATACTTTAGAGTCGGAGTTTGTTTACCAAATTATTTGTATACAGTGATTTGTTTCTATCTTATAACCTTAACATAACTTTATCATCGGAGTGTACCTATACACCTATACTGGTGTAAATGTCTCATGTTAGATAATTTGTGGAGTAACATAGAGTTGAATGTAAAGTTTTAGAAGAATGTGATGATGAATAACATCTGTGTGTCTCAGACGGATGGTCGCTAATATCTAATATATTAGGATGCAAAGAAGTTGGGCGAATAAGCGAGTGAAATACCTAAAGTAGGACAGATTAGAAACTGAAGAATAAAAATTTTAATGTACACATACTTTACATTTCATTCAAATTATAAATCCATTCTCAATTTCGTCAATGGGCATTTGTGCTTTTTTCCCCCATGTTTTTAATGTCAATTTTAGGAATACTGGTTTTTCACCTGTATACTGTAAAATAACATGTTGTTATATGTGTTTCATGTATAATTCAAAACAATTAAACTAATTGCATAGGATTTTTTCCGATGAATTTGCATTTTTATGTTATTCTTTACTCGCATGTATAAATGACGCACAGGCATGTTTACAGAGTTGTGGGTTCGACCCCCTACCACTGCAGAAGTTGAAACAATTATGTTGCTATTGTTTCTTTGCAAAGAATAGAAAGTTACGGGTGTCTACGATTTTAATTTCTCTCTTTATAAAAGAAATATGGGAATTTATGTGGTAAAAAACCCTCCGCGGTCAATGTCCTGAAGTGCCGAGCATAGATCGAAATTTGAAGTTGTTTTTTGTGACGATTTATTATGAGCGAAAGAATCTAGGCGTGACGTAATTAAAAAGTCAATTCTAACTTCTCTGGTGCTAATCTATTAGCGTTACTGTACGCTTTAACGAAGCAGTAACAAGTACATGCGCTTTATATATGTTTCTGCAGTCTTGATGAGAAAAGCTACGGTTAGTTAAAGTTGGATGTGCAGTCTTTATGCTCAAATCACCTTTATAACCACTTATTATAAACACTACAGCTAATTTCCATTTTTTCTAATATTACTTGTTAATATCTGTTGAAATGTTGCATATGTGAGGTTGCATTCTACATGTTATTTGATCACATATTAGAGGTGAGATACGACATTTACTCATATTAAATTGTAAAGTGAAATCTCTATGCATTTTAAGATGACGCAGGTTGGTTTTGTTTTTTTAGATTTTCCATTCCTTCCTCCTATGCGTCCTTCGAAGAACCCTATGAGGAACACCCGGCCCTTCGGGGGGCACGTTCCCGCCAAAATTACCCAGGAGGAGACTCAATCAGGGAGAAGACCATGCCAGCTGTGTAAGACAAAAGGGGAGAGAACTCCGAACGGCGGCGCAGTGATGACGCGGTACAAGTGCACGGAGTGTCAGGTGCCCCTGTGTTCCGGGGACAGACGCCATTGTTTCTATGTATATCACAGGGACAGGTTTCCCGCAATGGCGCTGTCGGGAGCTGGAGAACAACGTTCCATGTCATTTTCTATTTCCAATCAACCCCTATAGAAAGCAGAACTATCAATCTTGAAGTACATGATGCCTCTTCTTATAAAGATTTATATATGTATATACTACATTCATTTTATGTAATAAATATCATCATGATTTAAACTTTTTTAAATGTTCCATTATGCTGCAATGAAGTATTTATGATAGATAATCAATCATGTGATTCTTTATTTTACCTGTAGACAAGTCATGTTCCTGATTTTACGCTAGTCATGAATAAAATTAACATGTGTCAAAATGTTTTTGCAATGACGTTACGGTTGCACATTGGAATGCTCAATGAAATGTTTTGATGTTCTTCGTTTAGAATTAAAGTTTTGAAAAAAATTTTGTTTTTATCGATTTCTAAATGATAAAAGTTTGTGTCCCCTTATTTTAAAGATATTTTGTAATTGTTAATAAATTAATTGTATACTTTAAAAAATATTAATTAGTACTCCGAAGTAAATTTAGAGACAGTGTGTTTTTGAATTCTTTCTATGAATTCTGAAGGCTTTAAAATACTTATATCTAAGCCTATCCTTCATTGTAAATTGTACTTGACGAAGTTATGATTTATCGTAAAATATAACTTTAAGGATGTTGTTTACTCAGGGTTTGAGTTGTCAAATTCAAATTGTTATGACGTTCAATGTCATTTGTAAAATTTGTTCTAAACACATAAAGTATTTATGAAATGAATTATTATTGACATAACATTTGATATTTTTAATATATTATGGATTTAGGCTCAAACCAAAATGGACTTATAGTAAAAACAGAGGAAATTCGGACTTAATTTTTCGGATTTTGTTTTCCCCTAAAACATTTTTGGCGGTACTATATTATTAAAAGTTAAGTTTTTATTTGTTAGTCAATATAATTTTGCATATTTTCTGTTGGTTTTATCTCACTTATTCATTAAGATAATCGTATGGCACGCAATGCAATAATATTGAAAAATGCTTAAAAACGATAAAAACATCATATCTCAAAAATTTTTATCATTGACCTCATAAATTTTATACCAGCAGAATAAGGTCAATATAAGTAGGTAAAGTTAAATACTATAAATGTTTTAGTATTATCATCATTCAATTTTTTGTTAAATTGAATCAAAAATGGATAGGGATTTGAAAACTGATAGAGGAAATTCGGACTGGAATATTTTTAAAAATTGTTACTGAAAAGTTAATGCTTTGTATCTATTTAGTGCCACTGCCATTCATAAACTGTATTTCATTTTTTAAAGAGTTTAATTATTTGTAATATTTTTCACAATGAAGAAAATCTCAATCATAGTGTAAGATTTTAAGGAATTTTCTTCGTTTTTCAAAAATTATTCAATGGCCATTAACTCAAAAAGTAGGTCATTGACCTACTTTTTTGAAAGTGAAAAATAACACTTCTATCAAGGGTCTATAACAAACAATGGATGGTTTTTCAGTATCATCAGTGGATTTTTTTTAATTCTGAGTAAATGTCATCCTTAATATATTTAATTCATACAATGGATGATTTTTCAGTATCATCAGTGGATTTTTTTTTTTCATTCTGAGTAAATGTCATCCTTAATATATTTAATGCAACATAAAGCAAGTCACTTTAGAAATTGGAATTAAGATTAAGATGTGATCTTTAAAGTGACCGTCATTTTCCCACCCTAACTCTTCCTGAGTAAGATTAAATAAAATATCTAGTTTGGCGCACTATATTATGCTATTACCTGACCATTGCAGTATTTATATTCAAACTCTTGAGTTTGAATGGATATTGATTTTTTTTCCATTCACGTAGATATATAAATAAGAATTTTATTTATTCTTTCCATCTGACGTATAGAGATTTATATGTAAAATAAATTGTCTATATTTAACATTTACACAGGTAATTGCTTACGTCAAAACACAGTTTTAAATGTCACCCACTTTTATGAATTTTTCATGGTAACTGCAGATATTCTATTTAAATGACAAGCTTGAGAATATATGCAGCGGCAAGATTTTTAAACAAAACGCGAATACAAAAAAAAAACACCATTTGATTGGCGCAGAACTATGAATTGGCAAAGAAGTTGGTCATGTTCCAAGGAAGTTAGATGATACTAATTAAACTATGAGCAACACGCGTCTTTTAGAGTTTCCATTTTAAGTAATTGATTGGACATACTGTAAACCATACGGCCAGTGCTATATTTTTGAAGAAGACGTAAGCAATGAAAAAAGATGTATCGAACACTACATTTTAATGGTGCTATATTTCATTTGGTATTCCAACATTTTCTTCTTAACGTTTTTAAATATTTGTGTTTCAGATCACCCATTCCAATTGCAACCGTCGCGCCAATTTGTGTGTCACGTGTGTGGGAAAGGTTTCAAGTTAAGGCATCATCTGAAGGAGCATGTGCGTATCCATTCCGGGGAAACGCCGTACCAATGCAGTGCGTGTGGTAAAAAGTTCACCCACTCGGGAAACTACAGCAGACACATCACGCATCCGAACTTCTGTCCTCGGAAACCCAAACTATGACGTCAAATTGCATGTTCTTATGTAAACATATGTATGAATGTATAAGAGAGAGAGAGAGAGAGAGAGAGAGAGAGAGAGAGAGAGATCATCGAATTTGTGGAAAGTGAGTTATCGGCCCGTCCTCCCAATTAATAAATTGTTAAACTTGGAATCTAATGCACAGAATGAGATAGATTGTTGTGGTGAGCGATGAATATACGCATTAAGATGCAAACATCGCCGTCATTAAATTATATTGCAAAATCATAACATATGTCACGTGAAATTAACAAGGTGGCGACAGGAAGCTGTTAGTTTCTCATAATAGTGCGCCAGATTTCATAGATTTATTAAGTTACAATCTGCAAGATCGGGTATATTTATGGGAGTAGTTTTAAATTGAAGATGTCATTTTCTCAAATTGTTCATTTTCTGGCGACGGAAAGATGACTAAATTAAATTTTTTTCTAACCTGGATCTTCTTGCTCTCAACCTGTCTACACCACGGCTAGATCTGAAGCCGTGTATTAGATGAACTGTTTCTTAATTTTTGTATTTAATATCACTTTTCAGACCGACTTCTTTCAAAGAGGCAACAAGTTTTACACCAAGTCACCCAGTAAAATATAGTCCGTCAAGGACAATTTCACTTGATGTACATTATTAACCGTAATGATTTGAACTAAATCTTAAATGTAATTGTTCCGTGCCCATGCTGTGTTGTTTTTTAACGCCAGTCAATCCAAGAATCAGGAAAACTGTAAATTATTGCAAAAATTAATGTTTGAACACGTCAAAGATTTTACACGTTTCTAAATAGTTGACACTGATGTTAGTAAATTAAAATTGTTGGAACAATAACGCATATATAAAATCACAAAAAGAAAGATATTGTCAACTTTTTGGTGTATAAAAGATAATCGGAAATTTTGGTTTATTTATAAAAAGAAAAAGCTTATGCAACTTTTTACCAAGAGAGCTGTATGAAAAAACTTGTACTAAAAAGATTTATTTAAAAAATGTACTTTAATCATACACTTGTTCTTGTCACCGTTCAATATTCTTTTTAAATTCCAAAGGTGAATTCTTTTTTATTTGACACTTCTTTTATATTCATGCTAAGATTCTAATGTGATCAAACTTAAAATATATTAAGATATAAAATATGATTTTTATGAATGGACTACTTTAAGAAAAAACAATGATGGAAATTTGCGAAATCATGTAATGTTCATTTGATAAACGGAATATGCTTAATATATTTCTTTGTATATGTTCAAACAAGCTGCACACCCTAAAGCTAATGAAGAACTCGACTAAGTGAACTAAACGTACTAATCCAAATGTCCTCGAGCAACCTTAGTTAAAGTTATTATAACAATTGTAGCGCAAATATGCACTAAGCAGTTACATATTATCCTTGAAACAAAGATGTTAAACATTCCTTGTGGATGTAAACTTTAACATATATGACAGAGCTACCCGTACTGTTTACAGCAATACGACTTGCTGACTTTTCCAAGAAGTGGAAGGTTGTTCTATAAACCAGTATAATTTCAGATGCAGTTATTTTAATTCGCCATAACAAACAGGTAACATGAAAATTGTATAGTTCACCAAGATTAGAAAAAAACACGGCAATCATAGAACTTAATATATCAGATATAAATTTACTTGTTCGTTTATTCTAAAAAAGAGTTAGTTATATTTTTAAAGCGAAAGAATTCTTAGTTACACATCAAACACTTTAAAGTCCATCGAACTGTTAAGAATAAAAGTTTTGATACGTAGGTACAATCAAATTTTTGCGTTGATATTGTGTTTTTGATATAATTTCGTTACACTAAATTGGGCAGTCAATGAAATTGTCATGTGATGTCATTGTCATGGTGATGACGTGTACCTAATGTGTTATATCGGATAACGCAGTTTAAGGTTCGACTTTTATCTATTTCTAATTGTCTTCTAATTCCCATCACGTTCATGTTCATGAGGAATAACACATACCACACCCGAATAACTCACGGACAGTACTTAATGTACCACAAGAGATCTTGCTGGGACAACCTCTATCTCAGATACTACGTTCAAAAACATTTCTCATTAACTAGAATAGGAAGACGGTTTGAGATACAGTTTTAATATCACTTGTTGCTAAAATTTTAGATCCGATTTATTATAATCAAGCTTAATGGGCAAAATATCACCAACAAAAACTCAAAGGCACTCAAATGAAAAAAAATTCTTTGACAAAAGAATTTATTGCAGAATTTCGGCATCTTGTTTATTGCAGCCCATTATTAAATAAATTGGAAACACTGACGACTATTGATATTTAGAATTTACGACATTTTTGTGATTCTCCAGACAGGTTTGTAGAAATGTCGAGTCCTTGTTGTATTACGTCTTACTCCGCATTAAATAGTTAATGACACAATCAGCAATCTTTATGCAAATTCTTACTGAAGTCAAGAAACGTATGCTATATGATTTGTCATCACTGACACTGTTGATGGAAGCTGACGTCATTAATGCGTTTTGTGCAACGCCCCCATGCGCATGTCGGTTGTATTTGGTCTTTGTCTAATTCTGGACCGTTGAGCATGTCATTAAAGCTAGAGACTGCCTTTGAAGTTAGTTTTAGAGTAAAAGAAGTTTAATTCTTTTATCGGAAATATTACCCGCCAGTCTTGCATAGACAATGGGTTTTTAGCTGTTTATGTTAGGTAAAACAGGTGAATTGCATGTTTGTACATCAGACACAGAATATTACAGTTCTTTGTTGAAAACCTTGTTTTATTTATGTTTTACATCAATCGAATTCGCACAAAGACCAGAAACTGATGAATGAGGATTGTATAACCACTCATTTCTCGACATGAATGACAATTATTCAAGTTAGTATGTACACGTAGTTGTCTGAAACCATCTAGTTGTCAGTCTACATTAACTTGCTGAGTAAGGATGTCAATTTGACAAGGTGTTGACAATTAACAATATTTGATTATTTGCATACATTAAATTCTAATTACAACTTATACGAGTGTTTTACAGTAGAAAAAGGTTTGATTATTTACGGACAAAAAAAAAACAACCTAATAATGAATTGGTTCTTGTTTCCATGCGTTCAAATTTTAGTGTCTTATTTCAAAAATTCAAAAAAGAAGATATATGAAGAAACATGGTGAACAATTTTGCTATTGTTGTTGTTGTTGTTGTTTTTTAAAGATGATAGTGAAAAACAAAACACTCAGCATAGCAAAAAATGAACTTATACGGTATGTTGTGCTCTTCTACCGATCTCATGTTTACCAAAATTAAAACAGACTAGGATGGAAGGTATACGTATCCTGGTAGCAATACCTTGATTTCCAAGATATAAAAATTTCAACAGTGACTGGTGAAATCAAATTAATTTTTGATATAAGAGTGTGTTAGCAACATTATTGTGTATATGCCTGTCTTTTAGTACACAATCGTATAAGAAGGTTTAACATTTATCCATGTGCATGCAACGATGCAATTCCTAGGTACACGAATATATTCACGGATAGTTGACTTAACTAGTAATCTTTCGTAATGGAATTATTAATTCATTACAAAATGGTTCGTAATCTTCAAAGCTGATTAAATGCTTTTCGTTACCCTGGAGACGGGTTCTACCCTGAACACGGATCTCCCATAACCATAAAGCCAGTGTTTGACTCAACATCACCCGCTAATCACCATTACCGTTATTGCATCTTCGTCAAAATCATAAACGGATGTCCAATTTATGTACTTTAAGACAGAATGAGGCTGGTCGCTTTGGAGCGACACATTATGGATCTCAATTTCAGACTTCACTGCCTTCGCCTCCGGATAAAATATTAAACTTGTGCTTCTACTATTGTCCGCTTTGCTTTTGAAGTCATTTCTGCGTTTTTAACAATACGCGGTTGGCATATAAATGTCACAAGGCCAGTGGTTCGTGCTGGATTTTAAGTGATCAAAATTTAGTGCTTATAGAATAGAATGGGATTCCCATGACACCATTTATATAACACACCTTCCAATCCTAATGTTGATTGTTTAATTGTAATGAATTTACATTAACAGAGACGGAATTTCGGTTAATTGTATGTTGAATTATAAAACAGCATATTGTTTTGAATTGTTCATGTCATTGATTTTAATAAATCTATCAGATGGGTTTGGCAAAAGGATGTGAGGTTAAAATTCACCCATGAAATACGGCGCATGTGCAAAAACTTTGTCACGTTGTTTAATGCTTTCTCTTTCAACGATCGGTTGCAGGTTTTTCTTGAATTCGTTTATAAATCTTTGATAGATATGAAGTTTAACCACACTTTTTCTTGACTATATTTGCTATCCATCACAGGATTCTATGCGTTTTTATTGATTATCATGCATGAAAGAAGCAACAAAAAAACACAGTAACTATATACAAGAACAGGGATTAGTATTTTCTTAATCAGTTTTCTTTTGCAAAATATTGTTTCCAATGTCATGTCTGATGACGTCATGTTGGAGTGTGTGTCATTCCAAAAATATGTTTATAAATAACAGATAAAATCAAATCGATCTCTTCATTTTATCTAGACCATTTGCACCTAATTTCCAGGTAGTTTGCACGCAATAAATCTCGTATAAAAAGCTGTAAAGCGGAGAAATGGTGCGATATGCACTATAATCTTCTTCGTCAATGCAGGATATACAAATCGTTCAAAGAACCCGGAGTAAAATCAACAAGAAGCAAAATATAAGGGATTTCCATATGACATTGACTCAACCTTCATATTTAAAGGCAGAAATATCAGTCTTAACAAAACAGAAATATACATTGCAGGCCCAAAATATCTTGGTCCATTCCTAGCATGCACCCGTCATATTTCCTCTTTGCAAATGTCTAAATGTCACAATTATCAAAACCTCGGCCCTCGGGTAAAGCTCAGTTGCTCCAACATGCGTAAGTACAATTATTGCATCATTAATCATTTTATCATTTAGGCTCCATAAGGAACTTAAATTGAACTATTCAATAATTAATGTTTTTATTTTTTAAATCAAACTTTTTCTGTTATTGAAACTTGAACAACAATTTTAATTAAACTATAAAGCAATTTTGTGTTCATTTTTCTTTTAATGTATTCTGGCTCTTTTTTTAGGAAAGAAAGAAAAACTAGGCTTTAAGCCTTTATAATTACATAAATTTGTTAAAAACAAGGTAAAATATTTGGGTTGCAAGAAACAAATCAATAAAACATTGTCTGATTATCTGATGATTGGCGATTTTTTCATGTTTACCTTTAAAGGAGTGTGTGGGATCGGACAATATTTCAACACAGCAGAAAAAAAGGAGAAAAGGACATTGCTCATCTGAAAAACCGGATCTATCCTCGGTTACACAACAGTTAAATAGTGCGGGACAACCCTAGGAAAATTATCATTATATTGGTAGTTAAATACTTAGGCATCCTTTTTTGGAATTATACTGGGGTTTTTTAATCCAGAATATATGTCGTTAAATACAGTAGATTGTTTTTCGCTCATTCAAGACAAAACAAATAGAAAATCACTGAAAAAAACTCTGTATTTTTATTTGTTTATTTTAAAGATATATGAACTTATTTATCCAAGATAATTTCTTTTCATATTTCTTATATTTATATCTTTACTCTTACCCCTGAACTTATATAAATTTGTAAAATGTTTCTCTTGTTATCCTTTTATGCCATAAAGAACTAGGTACGGTTTCAGTCAGATTTTGCCCTGTTTTAGAGTGATTTTTAAAAATATCACAAAAAATGAAAATGCGCCATTTACTTACACAAAAATAACCATAAACTAAGAATCTATAAATATTTACCTGATTAGACTTTTCACAAGGGTAATTGTGACGTCATAAACAGTGCATTTTCCCGTAATTTTAAAGAGACACGGTGACTCAAAATATATGTTTTTCTTTTTGATTATGACAACGGAAATAAGAAGAGCTACACGAAATTTTATCATACGAAAGGTTTCACGCATCATGAGTCATCCCCTATCAATTTACAAGTCATTAAAACTCATCCGGAAAATGCACATGTAAACAAACCGAGTTGTTTTGGACATTGGTATTGTGTCACGTGTTTGCGATTTCTGTCTAAAAATAGTTACAGTGGGATTGACACACTGAAAAAAGAATTTGAATTTGAAGCTATTCGATGTATATGGTAAGAAATATGCATTATTAGAAAATGCATCTTCATAAATGTTTAGTTCTTGAAGACATCGTGTTTCAATGAGAGGTTTCTGGCTCATGATGTATGCCACGCTGCAGTATTTACATTCCCTTGCGCTTGCGTGGCTATGAAGCGGAAGGAAAATTCAATATTTATGTGTTGGCCCAACGTGTAATTCTATTTTTCTCTTTTTAATTTGATTTTTTTACTTTTGAACACCGTAATTTTTCAAAAGTTTACCTTTTCATATGATAAATGAAATATGTGGAAATCGTGTAAAAATTCGATATTTGCTAAATCATGGATTTGTGCGTCACTATGTCCCTTTAATAAAACTGAGCAGAAGATACCAATTTTCAGTGGTTTTTTGAAAAGAAAACTATGTCTGCAGCTGTCGCCCACAATGAAACTCACGTTATAACTATCATGTGATATCATATAAAATATATAAATTTCGTTGTGGGCGACGGCTGCGGACACATTTTCCTCTTCAAAAAACTACAAAAAAATGTGCCATTTTCATCATTTTTGACTAAATCTTAGAAATATGCCAAAATGTTGAAGTCATAATTATTTTTTGAAACAAGATAAAACTGTATAACTTGGTACTTTATATACACACATATTCAAGATAGTATATGTGCATTTTCATGAGATTTAAACAACTTTTAAATTTTAGGGCAAATATTGAAATAAACTGTACCTTATTCTTTACATGATATTGAGTGACCTCGAACTAGAGTAGGTATATGTATTTGAAATGTTCAATATCTTCATATCTAATGTAAGAAACAGAGAGAAGTACATATTAAGATAACAGTATAAGGGTTGATACAATAAATGAAATGATGGTTACTTCATTTTAACGATGAACTCTCGTTTCCAAATGCTTTGTTGCTTTATACAAATATTGATTACATTGCTATAATTAATTTTCGTACACTCAAAGTCTGGATTAATTTTCTTGAACTACGTTCTTTGAAGTGTTTCATATTTTTTAAAGTACAAGCATTGCGATGTGGTGAATAATGTGATATACGTGTACAAAGCACGAGAAAATCCACAGCATATGTGCTTTTCTTCCTTTTAATCTAACATAGTTATAAAAAAAAAATGGGGTTAAAATGACTGGAGCATTTATAAACTGAGCCAACGAGGGACAAAAATTTGGACGACACAAAATGCAGCAAAAAATATCATATGTATATGAATATGGATGTATATAGACATTAAGGTGTTCTATATACAATATATATTTGTTTCATGACAACTTTTTTGCCTTAAAAGGGAGGGTTTTTTATACGAACAACAAACTTTTCTGGGGCAGTAAATATTTTTTGACAATTTCAGTTTTTTGCAACTTAAGAAAATGGTTTTTTGAATTTGTTTACAAATATCAAGTGATTATAAGAAAAGTAATATATTAAAGAATCTATTACAATATTGCCAATTATACACGTCAATATCATAATTTCATGAAAAATATATTAGAATACACATTTCATATCTAGAAGGTTTTGATTTTTTAAATTTGATAAAAATATGCCCGTAAAAACCAAGAGGCCCAAGGGCCACACCGCTCACCTCAGCACTAATAGGCATAACTCTGATCAAATCAGTTTTTTGATATCAAACACAAAATATTTTTATAATTTAGTAGAGTAGATATTGTTTAAAAAGATTTTTTAAAGGTTCTTATGTTTAACATTGAAACCCCTATGTTGTTTCAGTTTTTTAGAAGAAGATTTTTTTGTATTTATTCCTATATAAAATTCAACCTCCATGAAGGCCCTGTCCTTACACATGTACCCCGGGTATCGATTTGAACAAACTTGAACCTACACTACCTGAAGATGCTTCCACACAAGTTTTTTGTTTTTTGGGAAGAATATTTTTATATATATTCTCTAATTATTCCTATGTAAAAATTCACACACGCCCCAATTGTGGCATACCCTAACCCCAGGGATCACGATTTGAACGAACTTGAATCTGCACTACCTGAGGATGCTTCCACACAAGTTTCAGTCTTTCTGGTCAAATGGTTTTTGAAAAGAAGATTTTTAAATATTTTTCCTATTATTCAATTTTAAAAAATCAATCCCCTGTTCCGGCCCCACCCTAACTCCAGGAATCATGATTTTGTAAACACTTAAATCTACAATACCCGAGGATGCTTCCACACAAGTTTCGGCTTGCTTTTTTTTTTTGCCAAATGGTTTTGGAGAAGATTTTTAAAGATTTTTCTCTATTTATTCTTATATGTAAAATTCAACCCCATTATGACCCTACCCTAACCCCAAGGGATCGTAATTTGAACAACCTTTAAATATCACTCCCTGAGAATATATCATCTCCCCTTGAAAGAGGGCGTGGCCCTTCATTTTTACAAACTTGAATCCCTTTTACCTAATAGATGATGATTTGTGATAAGTTTGGTTGAAATTGGCCCAGTGGTTCTGGAAGAGAAGTCAAAAATAAGAAAAGTTTGTAACGACGACAGACAACTGACAATTTTTTTTCAGATAGGCTCACTTGAGTGTCTGGCTCAGGTGAGCTAAAATTTCTTCATTTTTGAAAAAAAAACCCTATAATATCAACTTTACACATTTATAATACCTATAAGTTTCATGGCCACTCTCTTGGCATTCAACGGAGATAGTACAATCAGAGATACCCCAATCTCTATTTCTGGAAATTGACTATTTGTGGTAATGATCGAAAAAAAAAAAGAATCAATTTTCTTGGTTGTTATGCTTAGTAAATAAAAATATCTTAAATATATTTTTTTATTACTAAATATATTGGGCATCTACATGGAAAACAGTAACATGTCTACTTAATGAGATAATACTCAATGGATTTGATTTACTGTTTGCACTTATCATCAAGGGTTTATATATACGATTCATAAATGTATAACTTGATGTCTGCAATGTATTCTCTTAATGGCTTTTGCACATAAACAGCGGGTGCAGGTACCATAACTTTTGGAAAAAGCGAATTCAGCCAATCACAGCGCAAATTATTTTTAGTTTGAATCATATTGTAACAAAACATTATTTGTACGTATATGCATTACTTTTTAATGTTAAGAAATTTTTCTTTATAAAATCTGTAAATAAACACAAGTGTAATTTTTTAGTTGTGAATACAAGCCATCAATGACGATCGGACATCAATGAGTGAAGACTACGTCTAGGGTGTTCTCTGGGGAGTGGGGTCGATAGGTACCCAACCAAACCTCACACGCAGCTTTCAACAAACTTTGTTGTAATGATATCAGTGTGCTTTTAATTAATCAATGTGATTTTAATTGGTCAATGTGATTTGAATTAATCCTCATCAACGATTATTATCAGATAAATAATTGTACTGAAATAATTTTGACTTTGCGAACATTTACAAAACTATCTTATAGACTTTAGTTGTGATATGATTAGATCGACGAAGTATGTTAATTTATAAAGTTTATGTGCACTGAAAATAATTAATCTGCGCAGTCATACTATGTTCACAGAAAATATTGAAAGTAATCAAATAATTTGTATTTACCTAAGGGTAAACTCATTTGATAAAAATCTATCGATAATAAATTTCAAACAAAAACAAATCTTTTTTTGTCGCAAATAGAAGCCATTAATTCTGACATACAGGAGTGCAGACCCTCCCAAGCCTTCTCTCTGGGGGTCCATCTGCCCACCCCTCTAAACCGCACGCGCACTTTCCTTAGTAATATTGTAAGATAGTTCTACCCCTCTCTTGGCAATCTTTGTCATGCGTGCTGCTAAGCATCCTCTGACGATTTCGATCATAAATTCTCCTTTTCTCTTTCCAGATACAGATTCACTAATGAGATTTTAATCAAGTTGCTTTGGTTGTATGGTGACTTATCAAAGGATTCTTTTTTATCTCTTAATTGGTTGTGCAAGATAAACACACGTATATTCTTTTGTAATATCCGCTGATCTTAAGTTACATGAATGGTTTTAGAACTGGAATATTTTACTTGTTCGATTTCCATTCATCATTTCCTACTTCTCAGTGCCAATGTCACTTTTTGTGAGTGTTGTATCCTTTAAACTTATTTAATATTGATAATAATACCTTGATGAATTGCTTTTTATTTTGTAATACATTTAACATATCCTGGTGTTCCTTAAACTACTGTTTAACTACAGTGACTGTTTTGTGGAGGGGTAATTCTTGAGATCTTACGATTCCTTTGGTATCGTTTCTAAAATGATTGGGTGACTTAAAGTGAAAAATTGACTTTTTAATATGTGAACAGGGATGATTTTCATATGAAAATTGATTTACTTAATGACACCTAAGCCCTACCCACAGGTTAACGCTAACTTACCTCCGACGTATGGCTTCAATCCGTTCGTCAAGGTTTGCATCCATGTCTTGACACTTTCTCATGTGAATATGTACGGTTAGATGTTTGGTGCGAGTTGGTGAAGTCCGCTCTATCCGTAGAAAAGAGCATATAATCAGAAAAATATCATTTATTAATTAGGTTGGGCCGATTTTCTTCTTATAGTTCATAACTTCATAGCTTAAGGTCAAGATCTAGTAAATGAAAGGTGCCTACAGGTTTATGAAATTCAAGATGGAAATTCTTTCATTGATGCTTCATATTAATACCTTTGTTAGATAGGGTGTATCGGGGCTTAAATTTTTGGTAAACACAATGAAAAATCATGTTTTAAACAACCATTTTCTATGAAATTTGAAGGAAATAAGTAACAAATCTCGGAGTTTTGACCATTTTTGACAAATGAAATATATCTAGAAAGCCTACAGTCTCTCCAAAAACGGCATTAAACAAGCTTTTGTCCTCCCCTTTAAAATGATGTCAAATTGAATATAGGTATCGGGATTACTTTTCCCGTGATTTAATATAGAATGCCAAGATATTGTTTAATTTTCTACACAATTCCTTTTTAAAAAGCCGTAAAGCACGGGAAAAAGATTCATCAAATCAATTATGACGTCATAATGACACTCTGGAATCATTTATTAGATCTTGACCTTAAAATGTTAAAAAACAAAAAATGCTTACTCTGCAGAAGATTTAATTATTTTAGGGGGAAAACTCTTCGATAAACCAATTTTCTCCGAAAAATCTTTTCGTAGCATTTATAGTTTGTTCAGCTATAGATAGTTTCTTTAACTTTACATCTGAGACCGTAACAATACAAAATGAAATGTGACCATCAATTATTTATTAGAAAACTTTGAGACAAAGAGTTGTTAATTAAAAGTGCACACCCACATTGAGCAATGAATAACACATACAATTGTATAGATATATTGAATTTAAAGACATATTTTTAAATGCCTCAAGAGGAACATTCATTATTTATAAATACAAACATCTATAAACAATTTCAAAAATAAGGAAATTGCTCTTTTAGAGTAAGAAGCAGAGTGTACTTTTGAGAGTGTTTATGGAGACAAGGAGAATTGTTTTTCTTTGAAAGATAGCATATCATACTTCAGTGAGAAATTTTATATTTAACAAAACTTCAAAGAAAAGATAGCATATCATACTTTAGTGCTAAATTTCATATTTTACAAAACTTTAAAGTTTGTATATCACACTTAAGTTAGAAATTTCATATCTAACAAAACTTACCATAAACGCATATACTTAGTGAAGGTAAACCTTGTTAAAGGCCAAGATGGTTTCAAACTCGTGACTTGAAGAGGTCGTAGCCATTTTTAGACTATATTAATCTCCATTAGATGAAGAGTTCTGTATAAATATATAGGGAAAGTATAATCTAAAATATTTAGACTTTTTTCCTTTACTGATAAATATTTTTTGGCCAAAACCATATAAAATTTTAAAGCATATCTGATTGGTAATTTGTTGAAAATCCAGCCTCCTTAAACCTATAACGCAACTTTGCTAGACATCAACGCTATAAAAGAAAACGGTACAAGATGATTTAATTTTATTGTTTATTTCAAAAGAAAGTACGTCATCATATGGATATGTCCCACACCTCCTCATAAGTAAACTTTGATCCGCATTGCTGGCCATTAAACCCGAAGGTCAATTCAATAGCTGGTTTTGGTCAAAATATATGCAAATAAATATCGATATCTAGTAACAACGCCTTGCCGATACCATGCCGTGTATGACTTGTGATCACCTTTTCTGAGATGAGGTTATAGGCTGACCAGTTTCTGATGAATGGTAAACTGTAAAATCAAATCACAATTTTTCTATAGAAGGTATTGACAATGTTGTTCTACAATAAAATATGGAGAAATAAAAAAGATATATCCTTGGTCTTCTTTTTGTGTAAAACTTGTTCTCTATAACAATTGAGTAGATGTAGAATGATTTCTCCACGCATCGGACACCCTTCAACTTTTATTTTTAATTGTGAATCTGCTATGGTCGGAATATAAATAAACTTTGTTTAAAAAGTCACATAATTTTGATCCTTTTAAAACAAAGACAATAAAGCAAATTCATGAGGTAATGAGCTATTTCAATATGGACCGTCAATATTAACCAAACACCGAGAGATTCAGAATAATGCTTTTTTATCTTGTTTTATAAAAATAATCAGGAGTGAAAATACTTCATTTCAGTAACAAATCATCCTTACACATGTAGATGTATGTCAATGAAAATCCTTTAATTTACAGTCAGGAATACTTCTGCTTCTGTATGAATGGCCAAGCCTTATCCGTAAGCACTGGGTTTTTAGTGTTGGAAGAAGAAATTGTTGTTTAATTTTTTTAACGCTTTTTTAATGCTATTAATTTAAGTTAAAAAGCAAAGAATGGACACACTTCATTTGCAAAATTTTTTTTACAAAAAACTGTTCGATGCATGGTAAAATTGTGTCCGATCCATAGTAAATTTAATAAAACTATTCAAATTTCCAAGGCTTAGTTTTATTCTCAAATTGTTTTGAAATGCACTTCTTTTCCTTTTTTGGTAGATGGGCCATTTATACGAAATACATTTAAGAAAGAAAACAGAAAATTTTGCCATTGTATAACATATTGGTAACCAATTGGTTAATGATGGCATATCTGGCTCCTGTCCTATTTCTTATGTTTGGTATATGGGAAATCGAACAGCATTTTCCCCATACTAGGCAGACATTGCTGTTCTGCTGGAAAATATGGGGAAATATAAAAAGATATATATCCTAACTCTTGTTTGCACGTCAGTTCATAAAACGTTGTCCTTGTCAGTTGAAAAGGTGTACCGGTGAAAGAACAACCATACGTTATTAAAATATATTTTTTTTATTGCGTCTATGAATTATTTTAATCATGTTTGCAACACTCTGAAAAAGAGTTCTATTTTTAACTCAGCTGGATATTTTCTTTTTCATCGGTAATTCAATGGAAAAACTCGTCTCATAAATCAACCTTCAGCCTATCGATATACAAAAACATTAAATCAAAGTAGTGGCATTGTTTCAATGTTATTTTACATTTTTCAATGAAATATTTGTCCTTGGAAAGTTTTTTCTTTACTGGTTTTGTAACCTTTTTGCCCACTTTAAATAAATTGTTCCATGTTTATGCCTTACACGTGTAAATTCCGGAAGTATTGGACAGAGGTCAGATTGAGTGTTTAATTCCAGGATGTGTTGTAGAGAGGTCAGATTTAGTGTTCTCGGTGACCGTGTTAAGATTAGGATTAACTAGTCATAATTCAAGGTTATCCCGTTGTTCTATTGTTGTTATCACCATTGTGAGGGCATCCGCACTCGATTGATACACAATTAAGACACAATACAGTACTTAATGAAGCCTAATTACATACCATAATTTGACCTGTTTTAGGAAGTTTTTATTCAAATACAATTGCACAAATGAAATCAGCTGTTACTGACGTTCGATTGTGATTCTCGGTACAAAAGAGGGTTAATCAGGGTCCAGTTGTCTGTATTCATCAAGTTTTCCGTTTCAATCATATGGTCCTTGTTAACTACCACACCTTGACAACAGTTAAGGAGGGGGGAATAGAGCTGTGTATCTCACATAAGATAAATATCGAGTGTGTTCGGAAATACAAAATCCTTCGCGTCACTACCCCATAAAATAAAGTGGATTGGTTGTTTCACCAATTGGCCTGTTCGAGATGACTTTCTCGATAACGTTTAGAGTTTAATGGATGTGTATGCAGATGACAAACCCTTCCGAGGCTTGCCATTAATTAAGCTGATGATGTGTTTGTGCTCACGGATAAGACCCTTTTGTGTCCCAAAAGGAAGTCTCAATCAACAATTTAACATCCATACTTAATTCCATGAATGATCTCCTGATGAAAGACAATTTATCGTGTAATATCAAATTCTTCACATTTTACTCGTCTTTATGTTGATGCACATTTTTACTCTTAAACAGGCGAATACCAGAGTTCTTGGTCCCCAAAATATCACTATTGTTGAATTTCCTTAATTTGGAGAATTGTTTCTTCCTTTGGCCTATTGCGAGTAGAATTGGCTGTCTGTAATGACCAGTTGTTCGTCACCTTTTGTCAATATTATATAAAAAGTCCGTTGTAATCCGTCAAAAGAGTAATTGGCCATTGAGTTTACTGTTCAGCTATATCATGAAAGCAGTGACAGTTCTCTTTAGAAATTCACACCCCTTTCTACTTTTGGAGCAAAAACAATCAGCAGCGGTGTAGGCAAGAATAAATATTCATTAGAGCTTTTATTTATCTGTTAATCAGGGAACAATTCCTCACCATTAGAGAGAGAGAGAGAGAGAGAGAGAGAGAGAGAGAGAGAGAGAGAGA
>WFKH01011801.1:2482200-2516928 GCA_016163765.1 Magallana hongkongensis
AGAGAGAGAGAGAGAGAGAGAGAGAGAGAGAGAGAGAGAGAGAGAGAGAGAGAATCAGATAGGCTACACATTGTGTGATTGTAGTCTACAATTGAAATTAATTACATGTCATCAAGCAGTAGTTCTAATTGTGTAAACAGTGGGGTTAGCATTGTCGATTAAGTATAGAATTTGTAGTCAAATACGATAGAGAAACTTTTATTGCAGTTTGATATCAAGAACAAAGAACAATCAAAAAACCTGAGTTTACTTTGTATGTTTTATGCTAAACATGTGAGCAACGAAAATCTCTCCCACACTTATGAACCATTCATAAGTATTTTGAGCATTGTATAAAAGTACAAAGTAACAATTTTGATACATTTGACCACCACCACAACCCCCAAAAACACTCAAATCATGTAATTTTATGCAGTAAAGATTTAATTTTAGAAATTTGACATTTCTTCCTAGTTTTACATGCGGAAAAGTGGAATAAGATCCACCCTGATTAAGAGGATCAGTGTAATCCTGGGTCTGTAACGGTGTGTACCACAAGTGGGTGTAATGTCTTCCATCCCGCTGTTTCTTACTGCATGATGGCCGACCGCTGGGTTTTTCATATCCCTAAAATGGAAATGTTAACACTATGTCTACCAGTTGGTCATGATTCGCAGTCACTTTTTCACACTGAATCTAATGGTGCCACACTGTAGGCGAATTCATAATTTATGTCTATTTCAAGGTCTGACGGTAAAAAAATTACATAATCGATTATGCAATGTGAATATCTTCTCTACTGTTTTAGAAAGTAATACAAAGACGCACGACGATTTTTCAATCATAAAAGTACTTTTCAAATCAACATGCTTTTTTATTTATTTTTTTTATTTTGCTATACTGCAATACCCAGTAATTTTTGTAATGCATGATTTTTTTGAGAAAAACAATTGATATTCTTTCCTTGCAATAAGATCTGAAACGTCTTTTGCACATTTTTATCGATTTTTATCCATGTCTCAGGCCTCAAACCAAATTCTTTGGCATTTTTTTTCCGTACATCTATATATGTGCCACAGCAAGTAGAATGAAACAAACCGCGAAAACGTTTTTATTTTCTGACTAGAGAGGGGTGGAGAGACGGCTTCCGTTCTTCTGAGTTAAAGTGCAGGATCCAAAGCGACTTATCGCGCGCCAAAAACCACGTATATTTTCCCCAGTCACGATTTTGGTTCAAGATCAAATATGAAATGTAACTATATTGCTGTATGTTTCAATGGTTTAGGAAGTTTTATGAGGTTTTTCATACAAATATAAAACAATGATACTTAAGAAAATAGTTTCAATAGTATGTTTATGTATACATATTTTATAGTACCACGTACAGATACGTTTTTGTACAGACTTTTCTTGTGAAGTTGATAAAAGCTAACATTATCTACGCCCTGAAAGAAAACGTGAGGTGTTAAAATAAAAAATGGAACATGTGTTTACATGTCGCTTTGGTTTATCATGGGGTTTTCCTACAGGAATGACGATATGATAAACATTGAAACGTTATACCTGGTTAGATTGATTGGGTCATGTACACCTAGGACAAACAAGTCGGTTCTAATGGTCATCCTTTTTTTATATTTTAAAAAGGTTTACAAAATCATCTTTAAGTTGTAAAGTCCGCAATTCTAAGTACATGTATTTCACATAAAATGCCTTGTTTGGTCACATACTGTGGGAACCATGATAACAAGTTTAACTTTCAGATTTGGTCTTGTTGTGTGAACCCTAAACCATTGATATTAGTCAGTAAATATATAAGCTGGCCATTTATAAGGATCTTTTATTGAATTTTGCTTATTTCGAAAATTTTGTTTACAATTATCATGATTGAATATCTAAAAACGAAATCAGAAAACCTCAAATAGAAAACTTAAACTAAAAATCACTATGCTATCTTATTTAACTGGTTGTTGAAACTCTTGTTGTATTTAATATAATTGTATGTTTAAATCCACTGAGAATTTTCCTTTCTATTTCCTTATAAAATTGATAAAAAGTTAATAGTTTATTGGTAAAAATTTAAAAAAAGATCTAATTTGTTTGACTAATGATTATTTTAAGTTTAAAATTATCATTAGTCAAACAATTTTGATTTTTTACACATACTTTTTTTTTTAAACCAGCCGCGTATAATTAACAGATCGAATCGCTAACGGGCATAGAATAAAGGCTAATAAACCTATCTTTGAAAAAAAAAGTTTTCTTGCTAATTATTTACCCATATTCTTATGATAATAGGTTATAATAGTGGAATAAATATACTTCTATTTTTATTCATGCAGTATAAATTAACATAGTTTAAGTAACCGACTGACCGCCTGACTGCCCTGGAACTTTTTATAATTTTTAAGAACATGTATTAGTATTTCTAATTACGATTACTCACTTTAGTTCAATACTCAAAATATACATTTATGCAATCAGAGTGTTCTTTCTTTGGTGTTTTGTTTGAATATTTTTGATATATGTTTCTTAAATCTTATTTTTTTCTTTGCATAATATTCAGTTTCCCTTTTTGAACTTTTTGAAAAAATTAAGATCAAATTATATGAAAGTACATATAATAACATTTAACAATCTCTGCAATTTAACGTCAGTATTTTTGTGTGAAAGTGTACTGACCATAAAAAAGATCACGTACACAGGTGATTATTATTCTCTTTCTGTGAAACATGCAGGTAAGACTGTATATAAATCCTGCCTAATTATTAGGGCTTCTTTGGCGAATGTTGCCCTTCTTCGGTCAGAAAAAAATAGCCATGCTTTATTATTTTGGTATAGATGTTAATGAACAGTCTTTCTCCTTTTCTTCCGACCAGTTTAAATCTTTTCTGACATAGCTTCCATATACATCGTCTACTTACCATGCTATACTATCTGATTTGTGAGGGAGGTTGTTTCGTTGTGATATTGATGTTGTCGTTCTTGTTGTTGTTGTTGTTGTTACTGCTTTTGTTATTACAGTTTTTAATGTTGATGTTATATTAGATATGATTCCGTTGCTTTTGTATATTAGATGATTACATTGTGGATTACGTCGTTGTTGTTGGAATTTATGTAGCTATAATCGTCATAGGTTTTCTTGTCGCCGTCGTTATTGCTGTGGAATGTTGTTGTCATCGATGTAATTTTTGCAGTCTGTTTCTTTTTTGGTTATTGGTCTTTTAGGTTTTTTGGGGTTTGGGGTTTTTTTTTTGTTTTGTTTTGTTTTGTTTTCTTTTGCTTTTGACATTTTTGGTTGTTCCTTTATTATATCTTGATGAAGTTGTTTATATGCTAGTATATCATCGATGCCCCCTTTGCAGTTGTTTTGCTTTGAAACATGGTATGATAGTAAGGAAGATATAAATTTTGATATCACCAAAACATGCATGCAATGAATAGTTTATTAAACTAAAACAACACACAATTTTTGACGTCGGACTTTAATAGTATTCTAACAATAATAAAGCAAAAACGTAGTACATGTATATCTTTCTATGATAATTTCTCCTTTTTTTAGCATTTGAATGACGAATAGGATTCCGAAGGTCGGGATATGATATATATATTCCCTAGGGTTGTGTTTGTCGTGGCTGTCTACACTAACAGTTACCATTTTATAAAAT
The DNA here is from genome assembly GCA_016163765.1 of Magallana hongkongensis. NCBI lineage: Eukaryota > Metazoa > Mollusca > Bivalvia > Ostreida > Ostreidae > Magallana > Magallana hongkongensis. The sequence continues at coordinate 2,485,845 of WFKH01011801.1, forward strand.
CACCATAATGTGGTATAATATAATAAATTGTTATGTTACTTTTCACATTTATATCTTCTTCTACAGAACCCATGGCCAGTTTTAACCAATATTAGCAAGGGGAAATAAATAAGAAAGGATTACAATATGGTGATTTTTTTAAAATCCTAAACAATTTTAGAAAAAAAATAAATGTGTAAATGGAGGAAAAACGCCGAAAGAAAATGGAGATTACTATTAGCAGAATTGATAACGATAAAAGCTATTATGAAGGTTTTTTTTTCATATTTCTTCATTTCACAATTCTTGAGGGCTGCTTAATGCAATTAAAGCAATGCAACAAAGCAATGGTCAAATTTTACATTAAGATAAAAAAAAAGTTGCAGCAAAAAGAATTTTTGAATTATGAAATTGACATGAAAGCAAGCTAGTCTAAAAAGGTTATAGAACTGTGATTTGGTTATTGAATGGAACGTACCCAGTAATGGGGTAAACATTTATATGTATAAAATTCTATAAATACATAACTAAATCTTTCGTTTAAGAAGATGACTTAAGTTGTATCAAGGATGGATTTACTTATACATGTACATGTACATGTATGGGATAAATGATGTTAATGTTTGCATGAATTTAATAAGCACATAAACATATCCTCGTGTTGTTTTGATATACATGTAGTAATGCTAGTTGGCAACATACTTAGCAATCGCTTTGTGAGCAATGTGACCCGTGGGTATAAATGTTTAAAATTAATATACTTACATATTTTGTTTAAATGTAATCAGTTTAAAGTGAAAAATGAAAATTAGACGAACCTTCTTAAAAGAATTTAAACCTTCGTGATATGTAACAAGACGCCATGATCAAAAATGTCTTTGTATACGATTTATGTCAACTTTTTGTGCCTCTGATAGCTTACATCTTTTGCATCTGTTTTGTAACACAGCCCTGTGGAGTGGATATTGGTAGACGATATCGAGGTTTCATCAGACGTTCTCTCTCTTTGGAAGCGCACTTGGTCGCTCATTGATTTTACGTTCCCTGGCTTTCCTCAGTTCGGATGTATCCCATATAACAATGCTAGTAAACATCGAAAAATGTGTTCCTTCGCACTCCCTCATGTTTCTTAATGTGTGAGAAGATTACAGTGATTGAGAGCATCGTGTGGTCTTCTGATCTTCCGTGTCACCCACCCACGCTCTGTGTCGCGGCCCGCTCCCGGGTACACCGGGGCAGTCAAGGTCATTCAAGGTCGGGCGATCTCAGTGAGGGGTTTGCCAAAGTTCCACCAAAAGTTTACAACTACCAACAAACAAAATAAATAAATAAAATGCACCAGTAACATGACTACTGAAATTTTAATGTTGTTTGTCTGGAGAAATGTCATCAGACGACGGTTATTGTTGACGGAATATTCTTGCGCAAAAATAAATAATATAGTATGAAAATTGTTTTCATTTAAACAGCAATATATAGATGCGTGAAAGGCTTTAATTTAGACCTTTAAAGAGTTAAAAATTGTACCAGCAACAATTGTTGTTCGTCACCAGACCATTTCTATTAATCAACAATCTCCGGTTCTCAGTTGCAGCGACTTTAGCGTTACCAAGGTAATTACTATTCAAATAAGTTATAAACGTCTTTAGGACGATTTATAAACAAGTGTCATTGCCATTTGGGGAACAACTTTATTACAGTATACTAAAATGCAATATAACAATTCATGATATTGTAGGTTGGATATAATCAAAAGCATTGCATCGTGGGCAATAGTTAATTGCACGTGACATTTGACGTCGGTGTCTCAATTCGCAGGGGACAATTTTTTCGTTAAGAAAATTAAAATGTAGTACGATATTATATGTTAAATTAATACCTTCTCCCTTACCAAATAAAACCGTAAAAACATCATTTCTGTTTAATTTGTTACGTTATTGCTTCTGTTTTCTTTGTCTTTTTATTGCTTAAATATATCGAATTCTGGCCATTGTCCATTGTTGTGCCGAATATCTTGTACATTTTTTCCAGCTGTAAAATATTAAGGCTCAAGTGTCGTGTTGTCAAATTCAAACCAAATTATTGCAAATTTTGAGCTTTCTTTTCTGGCGCTCCTTTCATTAGATACACGTACATATGGACCATATGTTGATGTAAGTATCCAAGAATGATTGACCTTGTCAGTTCAGGAACAAGCTTTGTAGTACATAAAGAGTTTTATCACAATTACAAACTATTCACACTATCACCTTCATTACCGGTAACGTTAATGTCTCTAAAATTCGGACAATTGGAAGCTGACCATATACAACATACGTATTTCTACAGGTGTACAATTGTAGTCATCAGAATTCGCACGACGTCTATTGTGCTCGTGACAACTCTAACGCTAAATTAGTTCTGGTATTGCGCAATTAGAATCTTTTGAAACAAAATCACTGTTCACCCCAAAACGAGCAATTCCACGATTTTTTTTTCAAAATAAGGAACTTTTTCTGGCCTTACGTGATATCTGTCATATTGTCAATATAGGAAAAAGTTTTATCAGAGTAATTACACTGGGTAAATATTTGTTGGAGCGCGTCGAAGTCCTGACGGATATCTATCAAATTTGAAATCGCACCAAGCTGTTGACAGAGTTAGTCAGTCAACCCTTGTAGTTGCAAAACTATTATATAGATCATCCTCAGCTTCCGCTTAATAATTTTTTAATATAATTTGGCATTCGATTAATTTTCTTTTTCCTTAATATTTAAGTTTTTACTTTCAAAATTATTTGGACCTATCGCAGAACAACCATTTGATGTTGTATATTACTTATATATACTGTGTTTCACAATTTTAAAATGGTTTTTAAAAAAAGCTATGGATGACTTAATGATTATTAGTGCCTTTAATCACACATTTTCATTATTTTTAACAAAGTGAAATGTTACACGCCAAGTATCGTCACACGTCTACAGTTGCAATGAACAGATGTATTTTTGTAGGTGTTGTGCTGCCAATGCGTTGATATATCATCATTAATTTATGAATAAAGTATTTATTTGTCGCAAGCAAGACAATAGGGACAATAAATTATTATGGTCTCATGTTCAAAATTTAATAAGGTAGTCTTGCACACCGCCCCGGGGAGATGTGCAATTTCTTCACACTCTGGCGGACACATTCAGGGAGCCTAACATGTAACAGATGCACAGTGGGTGCATCGGTGAATCAAGACTTGGAAATATTGAAATCCAAACCCTATGGGGATATTCATGTAAAATGAATGTAGTCATTTTCTTAGCATATGATGTCATTCTGTTGAAAGGTTAACACCCCGTCGATAAGACAATGGTTTACGGTTTTGTTTACCACAGGGAAGCTCCGGGTCTCCTAAGCGATTTTATTATCTAACACATTGGAAACTTATGATTGTTAAACTGTTAAGGTGTATACCTATCAAAACATAAAATTTATTTAAAATTTAATAAACAACAGAGATTCGGGAAAAAAACTACAGAGATTCGGGGGGGGGGGGGGGAACCCTCCGCAGTTATTCGCCAACGACATGCTCTGAAAATATTTGTTTAACCTCCAGAACACCTAACGTATCAAATAATTTCTGTCTTCGCCAATGTGTTTGTATAACCACTGCAATCAAACTGTCGATACAAGAGAGTACTGAGGACGGAACAAGGCGATGGTAGCGGAGTGCATTACAGCGCACATTTCGTCTGTCGCCTTCAGCCAGCTACATCCATCAATGGTGCACACAGACCGAGTATTCCAGAGAGCTAGCAAGACATTGCCGACACACTTCTATTCTCAAGATCTAGTCGTCTCAATTGTAACTTTTGCTGACAGAGGAAAGGTATAAGCCCTCAACGAGGCATAACCATACCAGGAGACTACCAACCGAAAAAGGTTATCTCTATTAGATGGTCAAAATAGAGACTTTCAAAAAGTAACAAAACTCATCTTTTAAAAATCAAAACGCAGATAAAACAACAATATTGAACAGAAACAACAATATGACTACTCTTTGTATAAGCCAGATCAAGAATCGTTGCTAAAACAAGATACACTTTGTGAAAACAGATTTCTGTCACAAGTTTTCTCTTTTTAGTCTTTTAATATGATACATCATTATGAAATAACTAATTTACATGAAAGCTTCGGTTATTAAAACTATTTCAAAAATAGTTGAACTACATTGTATGCATTTAAAAAAAATATTTAGATATTAATCAATTACACATATATTTTTACAATATAAAAGTATATGTCATACGGATTTGTATACTTATTGAAATTTATTTTTAACAACAATACTGAAATACTATGTTCAAAGCGAGTTTATTTTAAAATGAGATAAGCATGATCAGAATACTTATTACTAGTACTTAAGTGAAGAATTCAATTATCATAGTTTTTCTGATTAAACATTTATCAAAAAAGTAAGTTTCCGTAATAATGACGTTTTCCATTGATGATAAAAGACCAACGTGAACCTTAGCTTTTGTGTGTTTAACCATTGAAACATAAACACTAGCTCATCATATAGGTGTTCTTCTTTTATATGGTACATATACAGGTTTCTATATTGAAATCTGGTCTTAAAAAGCATTGAAAGAACAACGCGTTTTATCCTGAACAAGTCAATAAAAACTAAAAGAAGATCCATAACACAATGGGCTGCTGTTAATGGTTTGTAGAAAATTAATAAAAATAAAACTCATCGTCACGCACACTTTTGAAATCAGTTAACCAAATCCCCGCAAAGAAGCCCGATCTTTTGTAACGAATATTATAGGGCAGAGCTTCTGACGAAATCGCCACATATCCTATCGTATTTCCTATCAATACTCCAACATCGGAAATACAGAAGGACATAACTTATTTATGATAATTCCGTTTGTTTCATTGGGATAATTCTCACCTCCTCGACTTTGATAGCAGAACTGATACAATAGCAAACAGGTAAACTGGAATTTCATTAATCTGCAGGGAGGGCCATGCTTGATTGTGACGTACAGAACCTTCCGGGTCAAAGGTCACATGTCGACGAACTATCAAGAAACTTATTCTTCATCACAAAAAAATTGCCACACCCCCATAGATGTAGGAGCATATATAGTATGTAAACTACAGTTTGCAGCGAGTTGAAGACAGTTTGTGCCGCTGTTTGCTGGACTTGAGTACCTTTATTTACTACCATGCCGTTAGAAGGAGCCGTTTGAAATATATCACCAGAAGTTATAGAAGAAGAGACCAATTTTCCGAGTTGTTTTATTTTCAGATTTGAGTGTTGTTCGTGGGACCCTGTGATTTTCGTGGATATGTCTGTGAACTATTCGTACATCTTATTCCTCTTAACAATATTTATATGCACTATAATCAGTTTGACAGTTGCTTTCCCTCTGGATGAGTTAGAAGTTATTCAAGCACCCGAAGAATGGTAAGTCAATTCATATTGAGTAAAATTATTTAAAGGTAATCAAATAAAATTGCTTCATTTCAGGGTGGGAAGCTCTCACTTATAAACAGGGTTTTAACTGAATTCTATTTAAATTCTTTTCTTTTTTTGAAGGGAAAAAAATCGCGATGTCATTACATGTACTCTCTGCATTTATATTTGTCAATTTTATTTTGCCGTTGATTTTTTTTTTTTTTGAAACTATAAATACAAACATTTTGACATGGTTCTCACGTGTCGTTTCTATCTTTTTTTAAATTTCTGACTAATTTGTTTGGTTGTTTCAGTATGTATGGTATTGTATATCGGCATCGGCATCTTAATTATAGATGTATTGGTAAAATAGAGCAATGACGTGCCGGGTAGGGTTTGTTGTTTAGGAATCCCTATTTCATGGCGTGTAATGAGCGAGAGAAAGCCTTAATTAGGCCCTAACGAAGGCTGCTGAAGTCACTCAGGTGACTGACAATTGTCAACTCTACCGGAAGTAGAGGGACAGAGGATAAATAACATATATATGATATGAACCAGCAGAACAGCGATCCGATTAGATGTAAGAAAGTGAAAGGAAATTAAATCTACTGATATCATTTCTCATTATCGTGTACAGAATTATGATGAACTTCCAAATTTCATGAAAGTAAAATATACGATGATTTTCTTGCCTACGAGACCTCCATTTAAAAATGCATATTGTTTGTTTGGGTTTTTATGTAAGCTACAATATTTGAACTTGTATCTAAGCTTCAATTAATTTCAAAGAAAAATATTTTATTTAATCAGATTTGGTAAAAGTACAAGGTTTTCCATTAAAAAGCATACAAGTTGTTCGATGATTAACGATAAATCAAACAAGCCTTTCCTATTAAATAACAACCGTAAACACGTTTTTTATCCTGGACAATGACGTTTTGGTAGAAGTATTTCCAAAATCCATGTTCTTTCGAAATCAACCCGAAGCACATTCTATCCCCCACGCCATCCATTGTAATGAAATTCTGCCGGTCTATTTTTGACGGACCAAGGCGTTTTGGGACTAGAGTGTCTGACGGATACTATAAAGATTTCTTTCATTTCTTGACTTTTGTGTTCGGGCCGTCAACACGTTGCCTGGACAACTTTATAGAAGGTACAAAAATACATCCGGGCATTGGATCTTTCAGTCTGGAAGACCATATAGACAGTGTATTTTTCTGGTAGAGTCCGATATGAGTTGATGCTATTGATATTCCCTGAAGATGCCTCTGTCATATTTTGGCAAAATGTTACGTAACGTTTAGAGTTAGCCTTGCTATATTTCGGATAACTATTATCTTGATCAGATCCAAAGAAAATCATGTTGTCGATAGAGGAATCATATAAATTTCTTTATTAATTTTTCGTTGATGATATCGCTATATATGGTGATGCATGTGGCAGTAGTTCGGTATTGGTATGGATACTAAGCGCCCATTTCTCATCAGATTAGAAAGGTTACAGAACTTAGAGTGAGATTCACTGGTATTTCCAGTGCTGGTTTATGCAATTAACACCAGCGTTAGGTTTCATTGGTATTCTCCGGGGGGCGGGGGAGGGGGATATTGTGTCTTACTCAAAAGACCCTCAATACAATTTCGGTTTATTCCTTACCCCGGGAGTATTTGTTCCTTCACGACCTATATATGATAAAACGTTTTAGTTCAGCACCATATAATTCATAGGGTTAATAGCCCTATTCTGACGCCTCAATCACGTGCAAACCAATTGAAATGGGTTTTTGTGATTTTGACATTCTATTGAGTTGATCGTTTCGTCCCTCCGGTCGTTTTCTATCCAATATTACGGACAGTTCGCGCTTTGGAATCGCGGCAATGTGTTTAACGGAAATTACCCCAACTTTATAAAATTAAAATCCAATTTGTTCATATCCGACGATATCACAAGTGCGTCACGTACATTTTGTTTTCATTTTACTAAAGTCATATGAACATCAATCTGATAATGATGTCGATAACATTTTGCATTACATATTCTAATTATTCTCATGCACCGAATTATTTCAGGTTTTAATAATAATGAATTATAAATCATTACAACAACCATCCAAATTTTAACGTACAAGACTTGAGCGAGCACATATTCTAGATTTTTTTAAAAAACAAATTAAAAGTGTGACTTAATTTTCACATCAAATGCAAAAACATAAATCATTCTTTATTGAGTACACAGTAGTTCTCGGTACTCTTTCCTTTGATAAGGAGCTTGACGCAATATTGAATAAAACAGAAAAAAAATATTAACTAAAAAAGACAGTTTATAGGCGTGACTTTTAAGATTTTTAAAGTTTTTGGAATGTCCTTGAATATACGGACAAATCCTTAGCGGGCCTTAGCGGCCATGGGAATGTTTTGGTTAAAGCGGCCGTGTATTCCTTGCACGCCCTACTGCAGTGGTCCGCTACGACGACTATAATCCAATATGTTCCATCTTCTTGTTACACAAGTCATTGAGTGCCGAGTCATTTAGAAGAAGCAAAGAATCTGACACATGCCAAACAATGAAGAAGATTACTAAGTTAAATATTTCTATCGGTTCTGTTTCTAAAAATAAGGCAAACAATGCATAAATTCTCTCCCCTCGGGATAAAGACATTCTGCAAAAGGATTTGTGTTTAAGACAATAATGGCCTTATATCTCAAATTGCACACCCCTGATTTTTATTTCTCACAGTTCCTTCCCCTTCTGGGCCTTAGAACTGACTTTTGTGGGGACCATGTATTGTTCTTTATTATATTACCAGAAAACGTTCTAAAAAGGTTGCAATCAACAAAATTTATTGTTACATGGTATATTTTTTAGACACCTTATCTGTTATACAACAAATCAATTGCCACTGGACACTTGATAACATGAAAAAATTTCTAAATCAAAATTTTTTTCCTTGTCCCTGTTACAGATTCACCATTAGTGTTAGGAACTTCAAGTTGTAACTAACAGAGTAATGTTAACCTTTTAGACTATGTTCCACGTGTACAGAATTGACATCTATTGGTGACCATCAAAAAGCCCAATCCGTCTTTGCATCACAATGCTGCCACTATTAACCGGAAGTTAATTAATCACAATAATATTCGAATCGATGAGGATATTTATCGGGTTTGCATGTTTCTCCATTGTTTTTTTGTCTAATAAAACACGGCTTTAGAAGGCAGTAGAAGGCATGGCAGTGCCATTAATGCAAATGAAGCACGGATATGTTCTTTAGCGAGGTAATTATCAGCGCGAGACTCGGACGGCCATATCATCGGCACTATAGGTTCGGATGGACGAATGTCTTTAAACCCGGAAGAAATAGAGCGCGGAACTAGTATAAGGTGCCACTTCCCGTCTGTTCATTCATTAACTCTTCCATTTTTCCGCTCTCCACTCCTTCGGAATATCTTTTTTTTTCAAATTACATTGTAAACACTTCAGTAAAATATCGTACATGCATGATATTTTCTTAAAACTAGATAAACTAAACTCCTGGACTTTTTAAACTTTTGTCCACAAATACTAGTATAAAATTTGTAGATTTTATGTAAATTTTTGTGAAGGACACAACTCTAAAACTGTCGGAATAAAGCCGTGGAGTAACTCAGTGAAAAAGGTTCAATTACCACGTTCATGCTACGGTATGATAAGACTAAAATCGTACTTGATCTGAACCAATTTCTCCCGTGACAATTAATTCTCACAATGGGGCTCTATTTATAGTCGTTGAGGGACCAAAATTAATGTTTGAAATGTGAAGCATCACCAGTGACCCGGACTTAACCTACAGTTAACGCTAAGATGGCCGCCTTTGATGAGAATGATGGCGTTATCTTTATAAGACTTTCTCATGCTAGCAATCATTGTGCCGTTGCTTAATGAATGAAACCAATCATTGTTTAGGTTTAACATTTAACTTGTGTGTACGCTCATCAAAGGAAGCGTTGACACCTTTGTTCTCACTGCGTTCTCACTCGACCTATCCAGCTCTCGTTTCCAACGTTAATTGGCGGAAACTGAATAGAATCTAAGTCGGAAACACTCGTAATCCGGACAAAACACATTTATTGGATAATAATCTCCGCTGATTAGCATAATATACTTCAAATAGAGAAAAAAATGTTTAATTGAATTCCGATAGTACTAGTAGGACTGATGCTGATCGCATGTTAGCTAGGATACAATTAGCGGAAATGTCACGGATTGGCTCTGAATTCTATACAATTCTTGGACTTCTCAGAAAATAAACACCGGACTACATGGTAATTAGCTTAATTTCCTGAAACAAAAGGCCAAAAACAATCGATTTTGTCACTTTTGTAATCTATTAATTTATGTGTGAATGAAAAAAGAACGACAATGACTGGAAAAGAAAAAGATTTTACATCAGTTTGGTAAAGGTTTAGTAAAACGGAATGTTCTCACTAATTTAGAAAGTTTTATTTTTGTCTGAAGTCTTTACGTAAAAAATCTAATAGATCCGATAACCAAATACGGTGATGATCATTAAAACAAACTCTATTTCTTTTCTACATTTAATTCATAAAAAAGTTGAATTGCTGTTTATAGTGTGCACACGGCCAAAACAAGCTCACATATTCCTAAAATTGGCGACTATATTTAAACGAAACATCGGATGTTGTGTCCCATTGCAAGTCTTTATCTAAATACGGACTTTTAAATATCATTTGTCCATAACTTCCAAACTTCGATGTAATGGGTTTTTCTGTGAATATATGTAAATATAACTGCATGCTGTCTTATGTCACATAGCATGTATCGGTCGGCGTTATGACGAAGCCGCTCCTGTTTGAATTATAAGTTCTTTGTCCACACATTTTGGTTTCTTTTCGTGATTGGTTGCGTGGCGTAAACAATCTTAAATACATTGTATTTAATTAATTCTGCATATCTCTATAATGTCTGTTTCTACTGGTAGCGTTTAGTACAACTTTATTAAATATAACATTTTCCTCGAATCCATTTATAGAAATTTTGTAAAATTATGTATCTTATAAGCGGAGAATAATTGGAAAATTTTTCGTTGAATCAGCAATGTTTGATATAAATCGAAAATGCCCCCACCTCCCACAATGACTTCAAATTTCTGATTTTTTAAATCAAATCATGATTATCTAAAGTAGCAGGATGGTTTTCGAAGCGGTGCTAAAACTAGATCATTTCCCGTTCAACTTGTGATCAATTTACGATTAAAGAAAGAAACAGGACATCGACCAAAGCGTTATTGGAATGAAGAAATACGGCGTAGTATTAATTCGTGTTCTGTAAATATTTACAGATCCCTGAAAAGGCCTTCGACGATACATCAAGTCCTTGAGTCCTGAGTGATAATAAAGCCCAGGGTACTGGTTAAACTATCGTTGTGCTAATATAACGCCGACCAATTACCAACGCTGAAAAGAGAGAATTTTTTTCAGCAACGGCATTAAGTTTGTAAGCCTTTTTTTTTTTTAGGAAAATCTCGATTCGTTGAAACTAAACAACCAGAATTAACATGAATTGTGCATGTTCATTATATTAAAGAGCAATAGGAAATGAAGAACCTTATTTAGTCTAAATCTTGCAGACTGGATAATACCATTGAGTTTGTAAAAGACAAACAAAATTATCGATTTTAAATTGCATGGTTTGGCGATTTCTCCATTCCTGTCACGTGATATACAAAAATATTTGTTCACGATGTTATAATAAAAATACACATTGTTCGCACTAAATGCTAAATCAGACTTAATTTGTACCGATAGGTCGTTAACCTTCCATACAAATGTCGCCTCAAACTAAAGCGTAGAACAAGGAATTGCACCCTTCTCATTTGAAAACAGTTATGAAAATCTGTACAGGATCGATTAGAATATTAAATAACAGGATCGCTGATTTATTGTTTTACATCTATGAATATAATTGACCTTATTCTTTCTAGTTTGTTCTTGTTGTGTTTTTTTTTTGTTTTTTTGATTACAAATAGTTTTAGAATGCCTCAAATGTTTCGGCCCAATTAACTTTATTTTACGACCAGAAAGTATTTACGACTTTTACAAGTTCTTTGGGCCGTTCACTTACATACAGGTGATCTACAGCTAAAGGCTGGGATTAGTATAAGTACTTTAGAATTAGAGTAAGCCCCATTTAGGCGTACTGGTAAAGAAAGGGACAATTTGGTGGGTTTTTTCCTTACGAAAAAGTATCTTTCCCCCGCAAACCTATGACTCAGCTTTTAAGTCTTTTACAGGTATACGAAGACTATGTTCCGGTTATTGACTTAAAAAATATCATCCATTAATTTAAAACGCCAACCTAGAAATCATAGAAATAGAATGCAAGTTCTTGAATTTCATACAAGGCTTTGGACATAAATAGACTAAAACTTCTTGCTGTGAGTACCTTTGACCTGAGACAGTCTTTGAAACCTTTTACGATAGTCTCCTATGTAAGGAGCAGCGCCATTGATATGTCGACAGCGCAAAATCCGGTATAACGCACATTGATGTAACAATAGAGAATTCTCGGTCTCGCAATGTCCTTAACATTTCCGTGCCGGTTTTTTGACGCTCCAACTCCTGAATTTTCTTTCTAAGACTTAGTTTGATGCCAGTTGTTTCCGGGTCACCTTGGGTGTAATTGTCCGCAAAAACTTACGTCAAAACCTTGTGTATTTTTATGTTGACATTGTAATCGCGTTGTTCTACCTGTATTATCTATCTAATACCTTGACGATTGTACAAAAGCAACTCCTACCCAACACCAGTTTTCATTCATGATCTCTATGTGATATTTCAGATACAGTGGGGCTAATTACGTAAATGACTCCTCGATCTTTCTGCCGCTCGCTCCTCATTCGTGGATGATTGTATCTAAGTGAATTTATTTCCAAAATTGTCCGCTTGATGTTCGATATGTCGAAGGTCACGAAAACTCACATTTTGGTTGGCACAAGGTCAACTGTAATAAAAGCTTTTCTCCCAAAATTGCAAATCAGCACCGTGCATCTGCTACAAGGTTGAATCTGATAAGAGTCTTGGTGAAATCCGTTCCTGTCCGTTTTAGGCAGTGTTTGGGGGACGATGCCAATAAATGCACCACTCACAATAGTCAATCAGTAATCGGAGAACACGGGTCATATGTAATCAAATTAAAATTGCAAAAAAAAAAGAAACAAAAATACCTCCATAAATATTTGTAATTTATCGATATGTAGCAATGTAAATTAGATTAGTGAGATTAAATGGTTTGGACGTGGGAATTCACAAGTTCAGATGGAAAGAAAAGAGGGTTTAATTGGTGATTGGTTGGTTCTTTATTCCTTTGTCCATTTGCTGATTACATAACGTGTAGGCTGATGGAAATCCAGGAATCTCGTGAACTATCTTTTCACTCACGCTCCCCTTAGTGTTTCCTTTTTTATATAAGAGCGTGTAGGAATACATTCTCGTTTGCTCTGTTTCTAGTATAAACATTACAACGGTTTGCCGTTTTTTGATCATTACTTGTGAACGATGATGTTGGAGGGGAAAACCAATTTGTCCGACAAATTGATTAGCACTCGGAACGGGAAATACGTTATTTGTAAAGGTTTAATTTAGATACGATTTGATAAAAAAAAAAGACGTTTAGCTGTACCGTTTAAACTACAATTGCAGACACAGAAGGCCAGTGTGGTAATATCATGACAATATTCTGTAGACATATTAGACATATACATAAAACGGTCCTACCAAGACATAAAGTTAACCATATAATGTAGGTCAAATAAAATTTAACTAAATAATCAAACACCCACCATTCCCCAAACTAAAGTTTTTCCTACGTTTCTTTTTTATTCTTGAGTTTTTGAAGAATTTTGCTGTCAGTGTTTAATACTGAATTATATTAACCGCATTATTCTGGTTGTTACATAATCAAATATTTTTTATCTTTTATTTTTAGGTCAATATCCGAAAATAGCGATGACTTAATCAAAAGGGACTGTGCAGGCTTCCCTTGTATGTACACGCATATGGCAGAAAAAGCGGGCAGGGCGTCCTTATTCCGTGCTCTGGCAAGAATCATTGACGACTGCGCGGCGGATCCTAGGTGTAATCCAGGTACGGACATTGTATAGCACTGTAGTGGGCAGATGATGCGGGTTATACTGTACCAACCCATGTACAGTGAACTCAGTTTAGATTGAACAGTACCTTTATCATTAATGTTAGGATATACATGGGAAACAAATAAAATCTCTAGCATAGAACTTCTTGACTTTCAATATGTGAAGGCGTATAATTTATGGGGGTTTTTTAAGGGGTTAGAATTCACATCATCTCTTAATGTAAGTTTGTTTGGCTTTTTTAAATCTTCAAAAACGTGACGGAAAAAAAACCCAGTGACAGAGTATAGTATACAACGTAGTTCCAGCAAATGTCGACCGAACCAAAATTCGCTATTTTCCTGGCTTTGATAGACCGTGAAAAGGGCTAGGTTTACCATTTTTACTTTCTCAATCTATGATTATTTGCTTATTAATGATACAATTTCACTTTACCATATTCCTGACTGTCTGACGAGTCCTCAAGCACTGGGATAAGAGCTTTACTGCAAAAACGATTAATTCGATTAATTCAAAGAAACAGTTGATTAACTTTCTTTCGCACTGGAAGCAAAGGATGGCCAAATTAAAAAAACCCAGGGGTGATAGATTTTTTTCTCGCTCTCAAATTTATAGTCGAGTTCCGTGAAAATTAAGACAAACTTCTTCTAAAGTGAAATAAATCCTTGTTAGTTGTACATTCCCAGACTACCTGCGGTTGGTTTTCAGAGGTCAACGAAGCGGTATTTCAAAGGTCCACCTATAAGTACTGTAGACAAATCCCTTGAATCAATTTGACGTACCCCAATACGTCACGGGGGGGGGGCTACCAACGTGTTGTTATTTTTAGAACTTGATCACCTTACACGGCCAGTACGTCAGACAGTATACGGTCATGTTTTCTGGTCCCTATTTGGTCTTCAGCTTTGAGTGATTGGCGTTTGTTCAAGAGAAATTCTTGAATGTGCTTATAAAAGGTTCTCATCACTGCAGGCTAACTTGATAATTTAATTTTTGTACTTATGTGCTGCACCTGGTTCATCAAAATTACTATTTAAAAAAATTCTCCTGATTGAACTTTTTCTTGAATAATTGTTGCTTATTAGTCTTTGGATGGAATAGTATTATAAATTCATTCTTTTAATGTTTTTTTTTTTTTCATTTCAGGACGAAGAAAGAGATCAGTTCTACGAATGCTACGTAAATAGGATTAACATGAAACTGACCAATAGGAAGTTATGTCTCAGTGTATCTATTGACCAATCAGCATGGTGCATGATACTGTGAATAAATCTATCCAACTAATCATATTTATTGCTAACAGTTGTCTGGGATTCTGCGAAAACCAGGTGAAACAGAGTGGTCCCTTCCATTATTTGTAGCGTAATGAGCTTTAAATTCTCTACATAATAAAGTATTTTCTTTATCTGGACTGTTGATTTTTACTGTTAACGCTGACACGCATGTCTTAATGCATGCAGAAATAAAATGAATGCGCTTACCGTTATGCGCTATCGACAGGAAATTGGATGTACGCATGTCTTTCCTAAGCGCTGTTATATACGGTTTGTTTGGTTACAATATGGCATGTATAGGAACATGTTTATCAGTTTCTATTCAAGTTTATGTAAGTTTCATTTAGCCTGGCGTAATTCGATTGCAATTTTAACAAAATCCCAAATTTCAGAAAATAAAATTAGTATATACATGTATGTACCATATACCACAGAATGCGAGTAAGGGCAGTGGGGTGTTTATATATGTTAACCCTCCTTTTATATGCTTTTTAAGTCAACCCCCGGATTACTCAGAATTAACTTAAAAGGCATATCAAAAAGCCTTTTTTCTGATTACATGTTAAATACCCTCCCCCTTTTTGAATTTTTATAAAATTCTCCTCCATCTTTAAGGTCACTGATATGTGGTCTGACAAATGTGAGTCAGTGTGTGACACCGTTCGATAGGAATATCTAGCTGTAAAGTAAATCATTGGTCCATTTTTCCTGTTTCATTCTGTGATAGAACGAACGATCCCAAACCAAGGTTGCAAATAAATTGGTGATTTGAGCTATGTGGTCTTTTTCGAACTACCTTAATATGCATTTGTTTTAACCATTAATAGCAATAAAACTTGGCCCGTTTTACAAATTTGACTACACAAATAGAAGCACTGGGCTAATAACAGAATGGAAGCATGAATGACTGGCACAAGATACATGTATACTGTAGTAGATACTTATTTGTATAATCGTTCAAAATTAACAAAACTCTGTGTTTCTTGTCAGTCTTAAGGAAAACTTTGTTTTCAAATTTAATAGAAGTATTGTTATTAAATTCTTTTGAACGCTTTTCAAAACAATTTTTATTTTGCCATCCATTCATTTAAAAGTAAAAGTAAAACGTGCTATTTAATAAAAATACTGAAAATATTTTCTACTAGATTTGATCACATAGTTAATCCTCCACAATTTACTTGCTTAACTTTTTGGTTTTTTTTTTAAATTTGTTTTGGTGCTTTTTTCATTTGCCAGAGTTTTACCAATATATATAAATAGTAATGCCATGGTTTTATTTAAGTATAATAAAGTAATACTATATGTATTCGTTTATAATAAGCATTTCTCAAATTAAAGAAAATATATATACTGTTTCACTAATATTCGTCGCAATCCAATTTTCATGGATTTAGATGTCGATGTCGATCAACGAAATCAAAATGTTTATCAAATTATGAACATTGATATTATCTGTTATTTTCGAAGTGAAGTATTCCCAAAACTGTGAAATGTAATATTATCCACAAAAATGAAATGCCCAATAATATCAATTAAAACCACAATATGATACAAAGCGTACCAAAATATGATAAGAAGCAAGAAGGGGGTTAGGGTTCTAAGACAGAATGTCTGTGAATGAAACTAGATTAATTAATAACGGAGAAAGCAAATTCTACAATCACTACAAACAAGTATCGACCCGAACACGCTCCTGTGGAGTTGTACATCACCCTGGGCCCGCGCCGCCTCATTAGTCATTTACACTTTCCATTGTTAATGTTACATTTCCGGAACATTTGCATTTTTTATATCAAAGCACACGGCTTTTAGGTTCTCCTTTCAATGAAAAGTTTAAGATCAATCAAATGAAAAGAAGCCGTGTAAGGACTTTTTTGATATTTCGCGCCTGATAAAGCATGCGTCTCTTTAAGGAACTTATGAATCATTTCCCCTCTCCGGGTTATAGAGAAGCTGATATTACAATTTAGGGATCGAATTCTATGAAACGACGTTTTCACACCACGTTGAGACAAATATTGGTACACTTCAAAAGACTTCTATAACTTAATCAAATGCTCAAGGATTGCCACTATGTTTAGTTTGGACCAAAATGGCAAGGATCGAAGGCGCAAATAACTTTTAATTTTTCTGCGATTGAAGATTCAATTAATTTTTAATTCCATTTGATTTTTTAATTTAAATTAACTGACTACCAACGCATCTTTACAGATTTCATGTTTCGATCAAAGGTGATGAAGATCTCCTAAGTTTATTTGGATCTGCACCTATTCAAATGATTATTTAAGAGAAAAAATATAATCCATTTTATATATGCTTGAATGGGATTTATAATAGAAATACTGATGCATAAATTGAAAACTTAACATACATGTTGCAAAGTTACGACAAAAATTAATATCCAAGGGTTTATCTGTCAATTGCAGAACCTCAAGTTGAGAATCAAACACCTGATACAATCTTAAAATTTTTAGTATAGTAACTGTAAGTCTATTCCACATCTATAAAATTTAGCACATAACAATCAAATTTTTTTTCTGATAGACTGAATTTTAATAAAATTCAGATTGTGCAGCAGTAGATCGGAAATAAACCACAGAGCGTGACACTAACATGTTCGCTATAGGTAACAACGTCATGAGAAATTATCAAGGCACCGGAAGTACCTTAGCTTGACATGTAGAAATGGCCGATTTTCAAAGCTTTATATATGTAAGGATTTATATACATGGCTTATTTTTCCTTTTCCAAAGCAGCTATGACGTCAACGAGTGTTTAAATCACATATGTTTTGGAAATTTTGCAAGTATAAAGTGATGATGAAATCAAAACCATATTTATTGCAATTAAATTGCATCGATTAAAAATCATAACGATTGTAAACAATGTACACATTTTATGGACAACTTCATTCATTGATAAATTTGCATACACGACATGCTAGCGGCTATCTCTGGGCATTATTAAGGTGGTATGTGATACCTTGAGATATTGATATAAATGGAAGTAGATCATATTAAAAAATAATATCACCGTTTTAAAATTTTCAAACTGTACAAAATTTGACTATAAAATGCGTTTTTTAGAACGTATAAAAGTAAAAAATGTAAAAACACCAGCGGGTGTTCATCTCATGACTTGCAGATCAATAGCTGACGCTAAAAGATATTGTTTACTATACTGTTAGATAAAAATCATGATAGGTTGTAGTTAATTTAATAGAAACTACCGAACGTCACAATATGGAGGTGCCTTATACCCCCTTAACCTGAACATTTAAATTACATGAAGGTCTTTGGTTCGAATACCAACAAGCACCTTTTTGCTTTTTAAGGTTTGTGCATTGCACTATCTAGATATTCAGGCAGACCAACCATCCAATAGCATTGCCTTTTTATCTTCATAAGACAAACATTTTCAGAGCCAACTGTTCATTCACGAAGGAAAGTAAAGGAAAGTAAGCATGAGGAGACATAATGTTAGGTTACATATTCATGTTAAAAGCTCATTTGAAGAAGACGATGATGTCAAAGTATTTCAAAATACCCAACAAAACTCTTGCGTTGTCCGTATTTATATACGTGCTTTGATTGTGGATTTTAATGCATGCATGCATGTTCTCATTAACCAAATTACCGTATAACAAGTTCTTTTTCTCTGCGGGAGCAGGCCTAGGGGTGCAGCGTTTTTTTTTAATTTTGATTTTTATAAGGGCACAAATGATTTTGATTTTTTTTTTTTTTTTTTTGCTGCTGTTGTGTTAGAATCTAAATGTCCCCTGTCATGTTTAGATACAGTATACGGCCACACAAGAGGTTTTTTTTTGTATTTTTTTGTTTTGTTTTTTTTTTTTTGGGGGGGGGTCAGAAAATCTTAAAGAACTTTATAATATACTTTTTTTCAATAGCAACCGTGAAAATGATTTAATTAAAATTTATTTAATAAAATGCTTTCTGTTGATAGTTCATCCGGGTATTAAGATTAAGAATTGAAGAAAAAATAATGGTATAACCAAAGCAGAATTTCTGATACAAATGTATAAGGAGGTTGGGTGCATGGTTAATTAATTTTCGCGGATCTTTAATTTGATATGCTGCTCAATGCGTTATGATATAACATTTTGTAATATCGGCAGAGATTGCAGTGAGGGGTCCGTCTAAATGTCAAACCAAGCCGAATCTCAGCAGAGATATAAGGAATTTGAAAATGAAATTTATTGTTAATTTTACGTTTTGTTTCAATGACTTTTGCTAAAATAAAAAACTTAAGCTGAATATAGGTAGAATATTGTACATCAACTTTTATTTGCGTGCGAGAAAATTTGGCGAGAATCGTAATAACTGTCGTGCGATCATTTTTTGCAGCAAATCAGACATTTAATATATAAATGCGTGATATCAACATATATTTACATTCAGTGTATATTTCCCCTTATGTTTGCATTGGAAATCTGCGACGTTCAATTTCCTATGAATACTCTTTACTAATTCATGCGCCATGAGCACAGATATAAACGTCACCACGTGTTTTGAGTATATTTATTTTTGTAAGATTAAATGAAACGTTCAACCTTTTATAACCAATTTGATATGTACTTTTGAAAAATAATCATTAAATTATATCTACTCCTTAATTAAAAAGATTTTTCTCTACAAAGTTTCTGGCACTATATATTTAGCTGCGGAAGCGTACTAAATAACATGTTAATATAAATTATCATACCGCGCTAACGCGCGGTATTCAATTTGTCTGCACCGCATTGGTGTGTCATTGGACCGACGACATCCAAAAATAAGCATTCAATGCTAAAATGTTTGGTCCCGAAAAAAGTCGCCGTAAAAAGTTCACAATACACAGTACTAAGTATCTTATAATTAAACATGTTTCTATTCCACACTTCTTAAAAGAAATTATTGCACAGAGATATCGTTAACACTTTACCAGCATTAAAATAATTCAAACACATCTTCATCCAGTCAGCAGGATTTTTGTGATGTCACTCTAAAAATTCATAAAACACAAAACCCCAACAAATCAGTTTATATGTCAAGGTCTGGTAAAAGAAGAAGAAAAACACGTCTGACTTTAAGCGATATTTAATTCTTAAATAACCATTTTGTGAATTTCATCCCCACCATATCTAAGTTGGATTTCTAGTCAGTACTTTCCCAGACATGCTGAGCTCTCCTATCAGTACAAGTACTTTTACCAGTAAATGGTACATGGAAAACAAGATGATGTAAAGGAGGCGCCTTTCTCTTTGCAGAGCCTCTATGTGAGTATTATCAAGGAGATTGGAGGATCTTACCGACAGTAAGATTTTAAAATTTCAACCTTGTTTTAATTTAATATAAAAATAGTCTTAGCAAGCCAGAGAGACTATCCCTGGGGAAGACATATCTCTTATCAATAGTAATAATTTAAAATCTCTCTCAAAATCTGTTCAATAACGTATACATAAATAACACATTTCTTATACAAATAAAATATTGTTAAAACAGTCACATTTAAGTTATCATACATACATATATCATACATAACTAAATTCATTTATTCCCACTTTTGCTGGGCATCATCCAATGAAAAGACAGTAAATGCTTACAGAGATGGTATAACTTTGAACCATCTATGATAAGACAAGAAATGCTAATACCTTTGAACATAGCTTTCTAAATATGTAAATCAAAGTACTGAAATGTAAGTACTAAAACTCATTGCGGAATGTGTTACAAAAAGCAGGAACATAACATTCAATAGTAATATAATAATATGATTAATAATAATGATTTGTAGCATAGATTACAAGAACTGGTAATGGCAATAAGGACATGTACCAGTAATAAATCACAGTCGGTATGAAACAATACAGCAGTGGTACTACAATAATCTAAATTAAAAACAAGATGCGTTTGATAATTACTGTGACTGCAAGTTGACTGCAAGTTGACCACACCCTGCAGGACCCAAGCTTATGCTATGGTCAAGTTGAATTAGCATAAAATTGTGAAAAGTTTGCCTTCATGTTTGATCTATGTGTATAAAACAGGACAAAACTGTAAGTTTGTAAATCCACCCAACTGTTTATGAGTTAAATATTGCTTTCATGTTTAAGTCACAGAAGTTAAAACAATATTGCATGTATACAGGAGTAATATCAGTGCCACCATGGAAATGAGGTTAAAGAATGACATCATATCAACTAAAATGCCAGATTAATATTCCATAAAGCATACCATGAATTAAAATATACCAGCAATAAGCTGTAATTTACCAACAGGACACTGTTAAGGTGGTATGGGACACCTCCATATTATGACGTAATTCCAAATGAAATAAACAATTAAATCAAGCATAATTTTATAAACCATTTTTCTCTAAAATCGTTACGTAACAGCGTAGCGCAATGGGTTAGAGTGTAACTACGAATCTGTTAGTCATGAGTTCGAATCCTGCTGGGGCTTTAATAATTTTTACCTTTCCAAAAAATTTTAAAACATTTTTTTTGGTCAAATATTGTAAATTTTTAAAATTTCAAAATGGTGAAAGAATTTTGATTATAATGTACTTTTATCCACATTAATATTGACAGGTGTCTTATACCACCTTAAGACAAACAAGCTATGTATACTACTGCACAGTCTG
The DNA here is from genome assembly GCA_016163765.1 of Magallana hongkongensis. Lineage (NCBI taxonomy): Eukaryota > Metazoa > Mollusca > Bivalvia > Ostreida > Ostreidae > Magallana > Magallana hongkongensis. Next base: position 2,507,320 of record WFKH01011801.1, read on the forward strand.
GTTTACTGACCAGCAATCATACAATGTGAATTATAATGCCTCACTCTTGATCTGGTATTGACGGGGAGATAAGCCACACTCTTCAGGCAGTATTCTACATGTTTGTATAAGTGATTAAGTTAACTGTTGAATAGACATTGAGAATTCAGATACCCTCCAAAACAATCCCCATACATTTTCAATACTGTCATTAGCTCAAAATGATTGTTGTTCATCAAATGGGAGTATTCTGTATCTTTATTCAAAAAACTTTGAGTAAAAGAAAATTCATAACAGTTTTTGTTGAAATTTTAAACATTTAAGTCAGAGATATACTCAATAGATTTAATCAAAAAGGGCCTTAATTAGTTCCTGTTGGCTAAAATATTCCTTTATACATATTACACCCAACACTATCACAACTTGTAAACACAAAAATACCCAGAAAAAAATTCCAAAATGAGATTTGTTCAACTCAATATCTCACATACGACTCAAGAAATGATAATCTACAAGACATTGGTTTGTTTTCTCGCTCTGGTCGATCACAGACAAATAAAATGGTGCCAATTACATAATGGTCCCCCTCTCCTGTCAAATTGACTCAAACTATGTGCATTCGATTTTTATGAGACCGATTCGGCATATTAACCATGGAGGAAAGGATAAATGTTAGATTCCTTTACTGGTATGCCAGAAACATGACATTTATACACCTGATATGTATATATTGAGATCAGGACAGTGTCAGAAGAGGGAGAGTCGCTCACTCCTTCATCTAAAATAATAACCTTCCGCTACAAACAAACAGAGGAGCACTATCATTAAGAGGACTATGGGCACCATTAGAACGTCTGGCGTGATCAGCCAGAGCAGCCACCGTCAAACTGTGACCAGACGTAGGGTGGGGAGGGGCGGGGAGTCCTTGGGGGGAGGGGACCCCCTTCGCCGCCGGCAGTACTTCTTATAGCATGCCTCAATCTGAAAACAAACAGGAAGTGGTCATTATGTGTCAATCAAGTTTAATTCAAGCTTGTTGCAAAGTCAGTGTCATTCCTCCATGTCTTAAAAAATATTTAAAAAACATAACAGATATGATGAATTAAGTTTAGATTCAAAATTGTTCGTCTTTGCTATTTCAATATATTAAGCATATTTTACTGATTCAGAAGTAAATTACACTATTATTTATTTAGAAATTATCATAATAAAAAAAAGTTAGGGGCAATGCTTAAACAAAATTGACAGATGCAATATTAGATATATCTTTTCTCAGAAAAAGCAAAGACAATGGGTGTTTGGGTAATGGGCTTTCCCTTCAATAACTTACTTGATCAGAGAAATATGATGAGACAATTAATAGTACAAGTAATATGATGGAGATGTGGGTCAGAAGCTTCATCCAATCCCTGTACGCCTTCCACTCTCGCAGCTCATCCACATGGATAAAACGATTACGATATTCTAATGGAAGCTCAAACTGAGAGTGAAGCGGAAAAACAGACTCATAAAAGTCGTGAAGTATGGCTTTTACCTGTAAAAGGAAACAAGAGGCCCATGGGCCACATCGCTCACCTGAAGAACAATAGGTATGATAAAATCAGCTTAATGGAGTCATAATACAAACTATCTATACAATGTAGTATAATACATGTAGATCCTGTATAAATAAAAATCAATTTTTTCCACTGGATATTCTTATGTTTATTATCATTAGTCCCTTTTCTAACAGGATGATTTTATAGTAATATCACATGTTGAGCATTGCAGCTCTCAAAAAGATCCTAAACAATTGTTTATAAATGGGATATAAACCTACATCAAACTCTGAACCCCTTGTGAGACCCAGTCGTCCAGAAATCATCCAGAAGCCAAAATCTAAACAATATTAAATAATCACCTGGCTGAAGATTTTTAAAGATCTAGATTTACTCTTAATATTCCTATGTAAACATTCCACCCCAATTGTGGCCCCACCCTACCCCCAGAAATCATGATTTTTACAAATTCAAATCTACACTACCTGAGGATGCTTCCAAAGAAGTTTCAGCCTTCCTGGCATATTAGTTTCCAAGAAGACGATTTTCAAAGATTTACTCTATATATTCCTATGTAGAAATTTGATCCTAATTTTGGCCCCACTCTACCTCTGGGGGTAATGATTTTCAAAACTTTAAATATACACTACCTGAGAATGCTTCCACACAAAATCGAGCTTTCCTGGCTAATTAGTTTCTGAGAAGAGGATTTTTAAAGATTAACTCTATATATTCCTATGAAGAAAGTTGACCCCCCCCCCATTGTGGCCCCACCCTACCCCTGAGGGTAATGATTTTCTTAACTTTAAATAAACACTACCTGAGAATGCTTCCAAACAAGTTTCAGCTGTCCTGGCTAATTAGTTTTTGAGAAGAAGATTTTTAAAGATTTACTCTATATATTCCTATGTTAAAAATCGACCCTCCATTGTAACCCCACCCTATACTCCGAGGGTCATGATTTTCACAACTTTGAATCTACATTACCTGAGAATGCTTCCACACAAGTTCGAGCTTTCCTGGCTAATTAGTTTCTGAGAAGAGGATTTTTAAAGATTAACTCTATATATTCCTATGTAGAAAGTTGACCCCCCCCCCATTGTGGCCCCACCCAACCCCTGGGGGTAATGATTTTCTTAACTTTAAATATACACTACCTGAGAATGCTTCCACACAAGTTTCAGCTTTCCTGGCTAATTAGTTTTTAAGAAGATTTTTAAAGATTTACTCTATATATTCCTATGTTAAAAATCGACCCTCCATTGTAGGCCCACCCTACACCCCGAGGGTCATGATTTTCACAACTTTGAATTTACACTACCTTAGGATGCTTCCACACAAGTTTCAGCTTTCCTGGCCACATGGTTCTTGAGAAGAAGATTTTTAAAGATTTACTCTATATATTGCTATGTAAAAAGTCAACCCCCTATATTGGCCCCATCCTACCCCCAGGGGTCATGATTTTCACAACTTTGAATCTACATTACCTGAAGATGCTTCCACATAAATTTCAGCTTTTCTGGCCAATTGGTTCTTGAGAAGAAAGTTTTTAAAGATTTACTCTATATATTGCTATGTAAAAAGTCGACCCCCTATTTTGGCCCCATCCTACCCCCGGGGGTCATGATTTTCACAACTTTGAATCTACATTACCTGAGGATACTTCCTCATAAGTTTCAGTTTCCTGGCCTAACGGGTTTTGAGAAGAAGATTTTTAAAGATTTACTCTATATATTCCTATGTAAAAAGTCGACCCCCCATTTTGGCCCCATCCTACCCCCGGGGATCATGATTTTCACAACTTTGAATCTGCATTACCTGAGGATGCTTCCACACAAGTTTCAGCTTTCCTGGCCAAATGGTTCTTGAGAAGAAGATTTTTGAAAATTTCTCGAAAATTTTCATTAATTCCTAATTATCTCCCCTTGTAAGAGGGCTTGGTCCTTAATTTTCACAGTTTTGAATCCCCTTAGGCTAAGGATGCTTCGTGCCAAGTTTGGTTGAAATTGGCCCAGTGGTTCTTGAGAAGATGTTGAAAATGTGAAAAGTTTACAGACAGACAGACGGACGGACAGACGGATGGACGGACGGACGGACGACAGACAAAATGTGATCAGAATAGCTCACTTGAGCTTTCAGGTCAGGTGAGCTAAAAACAATTTGATTAACATCATTTACAATCAAAATTCACATTTATCATTAATTAAGATCAATTTTACGAATAAATCATGCTTCATTCCAATAATTTGTTTCTCTGGCATAAGAGTCAGTAAAACTTAAAATCAATTTCATTACATTAACAACTAAGATTACAACTTGACATCAAATCTCAAATTTAAATAAAACTGATAGTTTTTTAGACTGCACTGTTGCAAATTACTGAATTTCAAGCGACTCATCCTCATTACGCCTTCATCATGATGATCAACTCAGTATGTAAATTTTGATAAAAAATGTAGAGGTGTCTACATCAGTTGAAAGCTGTGACATCATTTGGGTGATAACAAATGCTTTCAGATGCATTAAATACTTACAGTTTTTGCATCTTCACTTTCATGATCAATGTTGTCATTAAGGCAAATGAATTTCCTGGAAATTCAAAAACACTGTGTCATCAATGATAATTTGAATAAAAAGTCTCACTGATAAGCCATCTAAAAGAATCTTAAAACTAATCATTGAATTGTTAATACTGTTTTTTAAAGTTATCCATTGGATATGACCTCTATTGATGTAATTCACATCTCTTGAACTCCCATATATTTAGGACATTCAAATCACTTAGAAGAAAAAATATATGCCACTATTTGAGGCCCATTGACTACAACGTTCACCCGAGCAACAATGCCCAACTGTTCTCTAAGTCTCAATTGTGTTCATTTAATTTCTACTAAATTCAATTTCTAAGTCAATTATCTATAAACAGAAATGAGGTTCTTTCTTTGTGATATAATGTAAATTTTCTAACAGATCTGAGCTACTAACTGTGTTTTTCCTTAAAGTCAATTATCGAACAAAAGGTACTTACTTTAGGTATTTATGTTAACTTTCCAACAGAAATAAGATACCTATTTTGAGTTTTTAAATTAATTATTAAACAGATCTGAGATACTTGCTTTTAATTTTTGTGCGAATTTATTTAACAGAACTGAGGTACTCACTTTGGGTTTTTTCGTATATCATCGAGCTGTCCTACCACTGTGGAACCATTTGTTTTTATCATCTTGAATGCTATTTCACTGTCTTCATCTGTTATATAACTATTTTGGTAAACAAATTACAGATAAATACAATAAAATGTGACAAATATCTATTTATAAACAAAATTCTAAATGCTGCAGTGAAAATGGTGCATAATTTGATGATGTTCTATCATTATAACTTTTTAGCTGTAAATCCAGAGAAAAAAATGTACCATAGATATCTTCCACATAAATAACATGTTGTATATCAATATTCAGTTACTTTTGTATAATTTATAATTAGAATATAGGATCTCACAGTCAGGTAAATATACATAAAATTTTCTTTTACAAATTGCAACCTGATTACTGTGGTTGTGGTTATTACGACAAGTTGAAAAGGTGACAAGTTTGTCTCAGAGCGTTAATCTTGACATTCTCGCAAATAAGAAATTTTAGTACATAAAGTTTTTGCAGACTGTAGTTATTTCAAACTGTCTATGGCTGTTTTTCTTTTGATATCGAATGAAGATAGGTTGGAGAACACATAACTAAAGGTGAAAACCACAATATAGTCAATTATCTGACCAAAGATTGATCTCAAAGCTACTGGATCATTTTTTTACTATTAAAATGTATTTAAATTTGTAAAAACACTTAAGGTTCTTTGATCCTCAGCCTCAAATTAATAGAATCATCATAAAGATTTTATCTGTTCTTCATATTTAAACAATAAATCTGTTCTTCATAAAATTTACATAACTTAAATAAGAAATTTTATGATGGTATTAAGGCATTTTACAAAGTTATAGCAGATTTTGTCAAGCTGAGTTATAATGAAAAACTTTATGAAAAGTTGAGATCTCTGTAAACTTTTGATGTGTATTATCAGCTCAAACCCATGATCTTCATACATGACATTTTGTTGGTCTACATGATACCACTGAGCCAAAGAATTTGTTGAGTATTTTAAATTTGTTTAATACAGGTATATTAACACTGCAAAATTAATTCAAATTTTCCATATAAAAACGAAATCTATTAGTGTAGAATCATTTAAATTTGTGGTTGTCAATTTTCGTGGATCGTGTGTTTTTTGCTTATTCGTGGGGAGGTAATTTTGTGGATGCGTCAGTTGTCAGTTCAGTAAGAAAAGTAACTCTTTCAAAATTTGTTTTCGTTGAGGATGTAAATTCGTGGGAGAGAGCTACCCACGAATACCATGAAAATTGAGCCACCACGAATTCTAATGATTTCACAGTATACTATCAAATTAATTACCTGTATTTGTTGACTGGAGGAAAATGTTTCTTTATTTTGTCCTTGACCCATTGACATTGAGTAAATAGAGACCATGTGACTTGAGGCTGAAAGTATAAACAGATGAACATACTGGGGACAAATTTATCACAGCTTGTGAACAAAATAGATGAACATACAGGGAACAAATTCATTAATGCTTGTGAACAAAATTGATGAACATACAGGGAACAAATTCATCATGGCTTGTGAACAAAATAGATGAACATACAGGGAACAAATTCATCATGGCTTGTGAACAAAATAGATGAACATACAGGGAACAAATTCATCATGGCTTGTGAACAAAATAGATGAACATACAGGAGACAAATTCATCTCCTCTTCTGAATAGTACATGTTATTTATCAGCAGAAGATACATTCCCTACCATTCTCTTGTCATAGTAGTCCTCGGGCTCCTGTCCTTGGGGTACCTCTGTACTGATATTTGGAGAGAGACTGCAGTTGATGAACACCTCCTCAAGATTGGTCAGCATCTGAAACAGCACAGAGGGAGTCAGGAGGAGCAACTCTGTCTTACAGAGAGGTACAACCCTGGTACTTTTAATGATCGATTGATCCATGCAGATGGAACAACTCAAATATTTAGGTCACAACATTTATGATAAACAGACTCATGGAGTAAGATAATGAATTCACAACATTAATTAACAATCCACAGACAAATGGAACAACTTTAGATAATGAGTCAATAACTTTCACAATTCACAAGGAGGAGCAATTCTCACCTGTAGATCCAGGGGCAGATCATTCATCCTGGTGGCCAGGGTCCTGATTTCTCGGTCCGAGAGAACCCTTGATATTTGATATAAAAATCATCAGTGCAAAAAACATGTATATTGTATCATAACTTTTTCATTTAAGAAAATTCACTTTACACTAAATATAACACCAATAACCTGACAAGATTTAATAAAGCACCATCTTTGGTCTTCCTGTTGGATTTTCTCTTTCTGAATTTATTTCCAAACACATTTTCATTCATTATTATAGAGAACTACATTCTTTCAATTTTCCCACCAAGTTTTTATTGAGAGGCTTCTATTCAACGATCTCACCATTTTCTTGGTTTCTGTAAAGCTGTGGTTCACTTGAATTATTTCCCACCCTGATTATACATGTACTTCCTAATTAACCTCTTACCCTGAACGATCTGTATCAAGTTCTTCAAATATCTCCTCTGCTGTTCTATTCCTAGTGACACCCATTAAATAGTAGAAGTATGAGAATGCAAACTGCATGTCGTTCCTGCTGCGTATCTTGTTTGATGAAGTCACCTCAAACTCGGCTGGAAACCTAAGGATTATTCAAAGCAAATGTGCAATATAGCAGTCTTGTTAAACTGTTTATAAATTCTCTGCATTAAATTGGTATTGGCATATTTGTTGTTACTGCTATGTAACAGTACAGTATGTCTAATAGTAACAACATCATAATCACTCAACTTTGTGTTTTAAAGCAATGAAATTACAACCTCAAGTTCTTTGAAAGATCTAGTCTTCAGAAGTCCACAGTTTCTAAACAACAAATCTTATTTCTAAATAAGATTCGAAGCATTATAAAGTCAAAATCATAAAGAGTGACTTGAATTTGGTACTAAAAATAAAAAAACAAAACAATGCATATGAGAACCATTTACCTCTCATGAAGTTCATCCATAACATCCTTGTCGACCATGTGTGGCATGTGACCGGGAACCTTACGAGCCGTGTATCCGAATGCCTTGTTATACAGCCGGTTAACATGTCGTAGGGAGTCTCCGAAGGTGTCAAGGAGCTGACGACCTCTGAACTCTGACACAGCGTATTCCTCCTTGGTCTGCTGATTTTCTCTCTTCTAGAAAGATATACATAAAAGTACACCACTGACACTTAGGGATATCTTTGGATGCATAATGGAGTAGTATCAGAATTTTTTCTGATTATCAAATGGTATGAAGCACTGACAACATATACATGCTTGATCACCTTAATACATGGACCTGCTAGTACCTTTTTTAATTTTCTAAACACACCAAGTCTTTCCCAGGGGAGATTACTCTCTGGTTCACTACCTTCCCTGATTACATTGTCAAGGTCAATGTCTACTAGACTTAGTGTGTTCTCCTTTCTCATTGGCTGATGCTGCATCCTGATGACAGACAGGAGGCTCCGTCCCTGGAACACTCCCTCATGATTTTCCTGGAGGTATTTCTGGTACCTGTCCCATAACGAAGCTTGCTTAATGTGGAACCCTTTTTCAGTTAATTCCCCTGAAATTAATATTTTTGTTTGTTAGAATTAAAGCATGATTTTCTTACCAAGTTTACAAGATTCACATCTCTATATGGTTTTATTTTTGTTTTTGATTCAATCATATTCATTGTTCAATAGAATAGCAGATATAAATTCTGGATTCAAGTACATGTACTGTATAGATGAATCATTGAACATACCACTTGCAAACTGCTGTTTCATTGATTTAAATTCTTCCTGGAATTCCTCAGGTAATGACTCTGAACTAAGGTTAACAGACTGAGGCATTGTGGGATATTTGTATACTTTGGCTGGTTTCTGGGGACCTCTAAATATACAAGTATTTTATTAAAACATGGCATGATTCAGCACCAAAACTTCATATGTTACACAGGCAGATGGATGGAAAATCAGACAGTTCTAGAGCACACTAGGTATTTTAGACCTGCCGGCACTGACCTTTTATGTTTTGGGACATCATAGACATAGGGTTTCTCTGTGGTGGTTACATTGACCTGCGTCGTATTGCTGACCCCCGGAGAAAGCTTGGACGGCTTCTGTTTGGTGTCTGTCAGTAGGGTGAAGCTGTACTGTACAATACAGTAACGTAAATGTTAATAATTCACCGCATACTCCTTGACTGGAAAATATGATACCTTATTTCTCATATTTACATTTGTTGTAAATTACATGTATAACAATTAACAGCGTACAATACATTCTTTGTGTGTTGATTGACCTAGAAAGCCACCTTGATTTCCATGACTTAACTAAAAATTAGTTCTACAATGTTGCTAGGATTTCATTGACAGAACAAACAAATACAGTGATACACTATTTTTGACAAGACAACACAACATTTGTAGTAATATCAATGTTCCTTATTACATAATACATGTAGTACTCCTTGACCCAACAACTGTTATAATAACCAATTGAAACTTTGAAATGTACGTACGTTGAATGAATTGCTGTCGTTACCAGTGTGACCTTTCAATTGGAAATAAACCGCGGTTTTGTTGTGGTCAGCATACAGGAGGACTGTGATGACCTTGAACTTGTTAGCGACAGATGCCAGACGGACGACCTCTGACTTGTTGTGGGTGGCAGACAATATGGAGCCCTCAGACCCAATCAAGTCTGTCAGGTTCAAAAACACAATTGTCTCCCCTGGAAAAAATGTACACCATTAATGAAAGTAAAGTAAAGTCTTAAACAAGCTTTACAACATTGGTTCATATATAAGTTGTCCACCTACATGATGGAACTTTATAACACATAGAATTTATATAGATCTTGATCTACCAGATATTTGTATATAAATTATTCACTAACCTGATGGGACTTTATAGTA
>WFKH01011801.1:2516938-2529438 GCA_016163765.1 Magallana hongkongensis
TACATTGCAAGACTGAAGATATAACAAATACACATGTATAGCACATTCTTTAAAAGTAGGAGAGTTGCATCCCCATAATGTTTCTATTATGTTGATGCTTGGCTAATAGTTTGAAGTTTTTAAAATAATTTGAGGTGACAATGATCTGTTGAACTTTATTGTATGATATTTATGTAATACTTTTAAATCACATTTTGAGTCTTCAGTTCACAAAGCAGGAACAGATACACAGAAAATTGGACATTTACAATGAGATTGTTCACATTGCAAGCCTTTGGAGGATGGCCATTATTATTTGTAATGTTTACAGAAGTGTTATTCATACTCACAGTATCACAGTATCTGTCAGCCAGCCAGGATGTGGCACAGCCCTTGTTACAGTACTCTGTCAAAGAACAAAGGAAGAATGTGTATTGAGTGGTGGATACTTATACAGAGAGAGAGAGAGAGAGAGAGAGAGAGAGAGAATATGTCCATAATCATCAGGACTCTGGTCAGATAAGAGTTGAGTTAATTCAATATACTTACTTTACCTTTCAAAGCTTATGGCATTAAATTCAATCAGTAACTACAACGAAGGTGAAATACTCAGTACTTTCATACTCACTGACTTCACTCTCTGAGTTGTACCCGTACCCTGGCCACTGAGCCCCACCCCCACCAGACTGGGCAGCTTCACCTGGACACACCAAAACACATCAATTATTACTCAGGTATAACCATTACATATCTGTACAGACCTGCCGTCACCAAAATTTTCAAATCACTCAACTCAGTTCTAAACTCAAATTCTTTAAAGAAAAGTGCATAAATTTGAGATCAATACTCAGACTTAAGGTTGAGTATTGACTTGAGGAAAGTTGGTAATGACGGGGCCAGGTCTATTTTCATGCATTAGATTCACTGACTGTTACCTATATATAGCAGATCATCAAATTCATGAATTGAATTAAACAGAGTAAAAATTAAGTTACTATATTTTTGCTACCTTATTTATTATAATTTCTTAATTAGAGGCACATGTATTTTTCATAGATTGCTGTTGATGTATAAAAATCACAAAATACTCGGTGAACAATTTGATTACTTGACAGGTAGATACCACACCTGTACAGTCGCCGCCATCGTACTCGCACTCCGAGTTGTTACACGCCTTGTCACAGTATCCGTCGTTGATCCAGGTGGATGGACAGCCTTCCTGACAGCTGGGCACGGGCCAGGTCAGGTAGACGCGCTGTCCCGTGGCCTGGGTGTAGAAATCCTCAGGCCACACCTCCTTACCAAACATAACGTCATCATTCATGTAAATGAACTTCTTGGACAGTCCCGGGATCCGATGGATGTTGGCCTCTATGGCGGGAGAACTGAAAGTCGGAAGGTGGGTCTTGTTTGGGAAAATTTCCTGTCAATTTACAATCAAAAGTATATTGTACTTTTTGTTCACATATAACATGGCTTATATCATCAGCTACTATACATGACAAGTAATTATAATTCCAAGTTGTTATTTAAGGTCACAGAGATTTAAAGAGTAATAAGAATGAATATTGAATATACATGCATACCTCATGAGTCACAATAGAAACCCTGGGATTTTCCAAATCTAACCAATGAGGAATCTGTCCGTTGGTCACAATGAAGATGTGTCTCACCCAGGGGGCAAACTTCTCCACCGATCTCAAGGAATATCTTAGCTCATCATTGTCCTCAAATCTACTGCTCGAGATATCCTCATCTCTGCTAAACTACAAGTATTTATCAGACATTGTAATGAATGCAAACAACATTGTGCGAAATAGAGATATTTAGAAAGTAGATGTATAAATCTATCTTACAGGGAAGGTAACCCTTACAGAAATAAATTATATTTGGAAAATACAAGTTTTTAGATAAATCATGTGAAATCTCTTCATATCATTGTGACTACCGGTAGGAATCTGTGAAATCTCTTCATATCATTGTGACTACCGGTAGGAATCGTGATGTACACACAAAGGCTATGTTGTATGTAATGTGTTTTTTAACTATAAGCTCCCATAAAAAATAAACAATATCTTGGATCACTGATTTGCATTAGGTACAAGTTCTACAGAAGAGTATGAGTCGCCTGGCAGTGGTTTGACCTTTGCACACTTACATCCCTGAGGTCCCATACCAGGTTGGCAGCGTTCAGTGTGGGTTGTTTACCATCAATGGAAATGTTCTGGACCTAAAAATACAAACAAAGGGACTCTGTTTTATTATCAAGCTTATTTCAAGATTAATGTCTAGAGAATTTGGGAATGGACTCACTGTAACTAGAATATCAAAGGCCTTCTTGTCTGGTACGTATAAAACAGCCAGCCCAGATTCTGTATCAAAGGTGATCTACAAAACAAAGCATGTCTCATGCTAAAGTCTGGAGTACATCTAAGAGACTGTGGAATCATTTGATCCTGCTGGCAATCAGAATGAGAGAATATATTCACCTTCTCAATGCCCTCCCTGGTATTTTCAGGCAGTTTTTCTTTGAGTTCGTGTTCAGAGTATTTGGACGGGAACCCGGCCATGATGATTGTGTCAGAGAGGAGGATGCTGTTGTGTACTGTCCAATCGCTGGTCTACGACACAAATATAAAACCTCCTTAAAGACAATCAAAAATTAGAAACAAAATCTCCACAAACAACATCATTGATACTCAAAAACTTGATAAAACAATATCATTTTATGATTATTTATATCAATGATTAATAATGATATCTATGATCAGTCCATGAAGTTAACAAGCTAACTTACAAAAAATCCCTGGGCCATGGAGAAGTTTTGCTTTCCAATGAACAGTGTCTGATTTCTTAGGGAGAGAACTAATAATACAAACAGAATAAATGATGACTAATCCCTAACAGAGAGGACTAGCATAGAAAAAGACAAACAGAATAACAATTGAGAGAGAGAGAGAGAGAGCAAGAGAGAAAGAGAGAGAGAGAGATTGGAGAGGGAGACTCAATGACTGACCTTGCTGTTTGTTTGGGAACTCCACCACGGTGTAGTTGATGCTGGGGGTCGTGCTTGACTGCACAGTGAATGTCCGTTTGGCCTCCGAGAACTCCGACCTAATTCTGCCCAGATCCTCCAGAGTGGTTCCCTCAGGAATGACTGGGTTTAGAACCAACAAGCTCGTGGCCAGACAGTTTGTGAATACACACTTCTCATCCCTGTAACAACACCATCATTTAATGTTTTTCATCTTTATTAATTGACTAATTCTTCTTGGCATTTATTTTCTATAAAGGTTTGCTGTTCCATAAAAAAACAAACACTTCTTTGCATGACCCTTTTTGGAGTCTGTATATATGTATTTTTATGAACAACATAAAAAATGTATCAAAATTACTACATGCCCCAGCACCTATGTACATGGTATCCCCAAAACAGTAAGCCAAGCTCATGATAACACTGATACAGGTTGTCATTTTGCACATAAAAAGCTTCTAGCAATAAAAGTTTAAATTAAAAACTTTACTCATAGTTAGCACATACTTATCTGTAATGCCAGACCTACACAAATAAAAAAACATGAAACAAAGGTACATGTATCTTTTACAAAACAGGAATAAATCAAATAGAAAACGACCACTGTTAGAGTCTCAAAAAAAAAATGTTTTTGTCACAGACATTGAGTTCAAGGTTAGGCCTTGTTTAACTTTGAGAGGATAATGTACCTGAAAACAGAATATAAATACATTGAGGGCTGTTCCAAATGTAATGTGTGTTGTAGCACAGAGCAATAACACTTTGCATGATTTCTTGGATGATGATACTTTTGAAAAGCTCTATTCAATACCTTTCAAACAGTATAAACAAGGGCCTTCAGCTCCACAAAGTTTTAAACTTATAGTCATTTCAAAAGAGCCAGTCGTTGACCACTGTTGTAAAAATGGTTGGGAAACGGGTTGGGAATGAAGAAATTGGGGCTTATATATAAAAAATCGCACAAAATTCAGTAATGCAGATTTTTACTGAATTGGGGGAAGTTTAGGGGTCTGATAAAGTATCTTATGAGAGAGTTTGTAGGTGGACAAAGAAATTTCTGACTGGCACAGAGTCCGTCAAAGATGCAGCAAAATCTGGCCGACCTGTGACAGTAATGTCTCAAAAGTCAGAGAAGTTATTGAAAGTGATGGCAGATACATAATTTGTGATGGCATATTGCTATCAGGGGTGCATTTCAATTTTGAAGCGTATTTTGAAAGTACGAAAGATATCTGCAAGATGGATACCGCATATATTGACAGATGACCAAAAACGGGTACGAGTACAAACCGCTAAGCAAGTGCTAAAAATGTTTCCCAAATTCAATCAAAGACAATTTGCAAATATTGTTACTGGTGACGAAAGATGGGTTCACTACTTCGAACTAATAAGAAAAGTTGGAAACAAAATGTGGCCAACAAAACACGGTAGAAGGCCTGTAGTACCAAAAGAACCATAAGCACAAAGAATGTTCTTTATTGCAAATTCTTCTCATGAGAAGGTATAGCCGTACAAATTCCGGTGCCGGAGGGCAAAGGTGTTACAGATCGGTATTACCAAGATGTTATACTCCAAAAGCTCAAGAAATATTATCGTATACGACACCCTGTATCAGGATTTAGGCATGTTCGTCTACTTCATAATAATGCTCCTTCACATACATCTGAGCTTGTGAAGCAATTTTTGAAGTCAGAGAAGGTTAACTTCTTGCCACACCCACCATACTCTCCAGATCTAGCCCCATGCAACTTTTTTCCTTTTCCAAAACTTAAGAATTTCTTATCTGGTTATCGTTACAAGTCCCGACAAAACCTTGGCTCAGCCACCAGTCAGTGCCTCGGAGGTCTACCTAAATCAGCGTACTGCGACACATTTCAGAAATGGATTCAGGGATTGAAATCATGTATTTTAAATCACAGAGAATACTTTGAAGGGATATGTAATACCGGTATTCATTTTACTATTTGAGTCAAATGCTTTTGAGATATCGTACATTACATATTTCGAACAATCCACGTATAGTACTGAAGAGTTTTTTCCTTGAAACTGAAAAATCTTGCTCTAAATAATTTTACAAAGTTTAAACTTCATCCAGATCAAGATAAAAAGGTTTCACTGTAGTTATTGCTGGGTGTTAATAAAATTCATAAACCAGTTGGGATTTTTTCGGTATAGAGATACTACAAAAAGGGTCACAACTATCCAAACTCATAAGGCGAGATAAAATGATCTAGGCTAGGTAAGAGAGATAACTCTATATTAATCTATAGCATTCTCAAATCAATGCCCCACAAGGTGTGCTCTAATGGAAGGCAGTTAAATTACAACAAAAGTACAATGTATATTTCGTCAAATCATTATCACCAAAGCAATTGTACCCTGGTCTAATGAATCTTACTGCATAATCTGTTTTTAAGTTTTAGCTGAAACTTGAATCTCCACTACTTACTTGGTGATGTTCAGTTCTTTTTCCATGCCCATTTTGAATGCCCGTAATTCACTGAGGAGTCTGGGGTCCGTACCATTCACCCAGGTGTAGACAACATCAATGGGCAGCGGTGTACACAGCCTGTCATGATCAGAGGGTGTTACTAATCATAATTGCTCAAAGTGCAAGAAATGTTCAAAGTACTGGATTTTTTTTGTTTTTTTTTTTATAAAAATTATAAATTGTAACTGGATGTTCTTATAACTAAACAACTTCCTTATTGTAAAATGTACATATTAAAATGAATTTTAAAAAACTGTTAAGGTATTCAATGTATCATGAAGGATATTGAGACAATTTTGAATAGAGAGAAAGCTAAAACAACTTTCTACCAATTGATTTGTAAGAAAATTATACCTACCAAAATGATATTTTTTAAAAACATGCTTTTCCAATAAATTCTAAATAAATAAAAATTGTCATAGGAGATAACTCTTTTTAACAATTAAACTTTCCATCTATCAAATGTTAAATATGGTCACTATTATACCTTAAAAGCATTCACACAATTCTATAAATCTAAAATTCATTACTAAATGATCTATGAAGATTGATGACACATTTTTACAAGGATGTCTTAGTTTGCTTTGATTCTTGTATTATTATCCATAAATACGCAGTATGCAAGACATTACGAATTAATAACAGGGCATTTCAAGAATAGGGTCAACATTTAGACTACAGATACTGACTGAAAGTTTAAATGTCTGAAAACCTGTGATAAATGACCTTGACCTAATGACTTGATTCAGGATGACCTCTGCTCTATTCAACTGCAGGTTAAATTTCCAACTAACCTGGTGCGAAACGACCTGCCAGCAATGTTATCACTGTAGGAGTTGAACACAGCAGCATATTTTTCATGGCTCCACTCTAGAACAGTCTGAAAAGGAGATTATATTTCTTAATCATATTAAAAGAAATAAATTTATTAAAATTTGAATTTCGCTTAGAAGAAAAGATGTAATATTAATTTAAAATCAAAATGTCAACACTAGTTTTTATTCATCTAAACAAAGATAGAAACAACTTTATCTATATTTTAATTACATAACATTCTTTACCTGTAATAACTTTCAAAATAGCTAGCATTTATTGGTACATGGTTTGGGTGATTCTGATTTCCTATTACAGAAATAGGATGAATTCTGCTCGTCATTGTTCATTATACTAGTAATTAAAAATACACATATAGCAGATACTATCAAATTGGGTTGAATTGAAATGATCATATATTGTACACATGGAATTTTCGTACAATTTTTACCTATCTTATCATTCTTAATTTTATCCAATGCACTTCTCTTTAAATGTATTTTACATGGCATACTGTATAGCAGGTTGATATCACAGGAGGAAATAAGCTTTATCATTTACAATATAAATACAGGAACAGTTCTTTGGTTTATCTTGAACACCAACAGCTGTGACCACCAAATGTTACCATGAGTTAATATTTCATGCACTGAAAATGGACCTCATACAGTGTGTTCTTTTCTTGTTCGTTTGATTAATAATAGGTTTGATCAGTTTTGGAATGTGTATAACATAAGCTGAATGAAACAGCTGCATTGCCAACATGGGTCTTTATGTTATATCATTAAATTGATTGAGACATGGGGATTCCACCCAGTTACATTAATAGGTACATTATTGCATATTCAGTTCAATCCTTCATACAAATTGAAGGCAGTAGATATAGATGCCCCATACAGTAAAACTGACTTAAAAGGAATTTGGATAAAAGAAAATCTTAGAAATATAAGGAAGATTGATTTTTACCAAGTTTTTTTTAATTAGAATGTAAAGTTAGGAACTAAAAATTAATGTCCTCAAGAGCAAGTTTTCCTGTACAGTTATATATGACATTTTTCAAAAAAATTGTTTACAGAAGATATTGGTAAAAAACATTTCATCAATGCATATTCGCAGAAAACAAAATATACTGAAATTCTCACAAGCCCCTACTAGATCTTCATGTCTGGCATTTGTAGTCAGACACCTTTTATGATTATTATATATACATATAGGGGTAAACTTTTTTTACAGAAGCAAGTGCTTATCAATGGGGCTACTGGCTGGCCTGTAGGTTAAACCTAAATGATTAATCATTTCCTGCTTTTATTATATTGGACCAAGACTATAATAATACAATGTACATGGTGCATATGTTCGATCATTTTGTGTGCTTGAACACTTACACAAAGAATTTAGAAGTCCAGATACATGTTCATATATTTTTATACCCATGTAGATATCACATGTACATGCTACATGTACACAGGTCCAGTACAATCTCCAGATTTAGCTATATAGCTTGAAAAAGCTATATAGCCCTATTAAGCTATTCAAAATGGCTTGATAAAGCTATTTATATTCAGTTTTTGAAGAAAATAATTATTATAAGAAATAGGCAAAAAATCGCAATTAACTTGCTTCTCATATTTGCAACATTGACCATTTAAAACTTAACCCTAATTAAAGATAGTTTTAACATTGCAGCTTTTGAACACTTTTAAGCAAACAATATATTTCCATTGTTTGGGTAACTGTCCACCACTTTGTGTGCATCGAGGCGTGGATAAGTATGATTTCTTCCCATTGTGCTGAATCATTACCAATCAATTATCTTGTTTACCATAACTGACCTCCTTTATATTTCATTCAAGAAGTAACTGTGTGGTCATGAATCAATTGCCCCAAAACTTTAAGCGCAAAGTCTCTTAAGGAGACACAAAGTCATGAGTAATCTTTAGATGCATTGTTTACAGAACAGTTCAAAGTTGAAAACTATCACTGCACTAAAGTGCGATTTTTTATACATACTGAATAAATTACACATTTAAGAAAAATGTATGACAAAATAGCTAAATGAAGCTACTCTGCATAGCTTATTCAAGCTATTTAGCTTATTCAAGCTATATAGCTAAATCTGGAGATTGTACTGGACCTGGTACATGTACTGATGATGGTACAGTACATGTACTAGACCCCTAGAATTATGATTTTAAACAGGTAAATATTTTATCACATTTATCATATGACAGTGTGAAATGCAGAATTTGAGAAACAAATAAATTCTGTAATCATCTAAATACTAGTATAACGCCCCCGCCCACGTTGGAAAATTAAAAACAAAGACTTTCTCACCTCTCCAAAATGAAGAGCTGCAACAATCAGAATGACAGCGGCCGCAATAACCATAAAAATTCCATATTTGTGTGATAAGACATCGTATACCCTTTTTTGTATTACTTTTCTTAAGTTTTTCAGCATAATAAAACTCGTGATCAGTCGAGTGACTTTTTCATGGGAGCTGCCATCTTTGATTTGCAAAGCATTGTGGGATACTCGAAATTATGCCACGCGAGTTTCAGTTTGTCTACATCAGTACATGTGATTCTCATTTATTGATTTAGAAGAAAGTATAAAAGTTTTTGATTTATTACCGCGCCATCATACGTAATACAAAATCGTCCTGAAATCTACCTGTATTCAGTAAATTTGCGGAGTGTAATACATGCTGTGTATTGGTTGGTAAAAGATGACACTGAGGGAGGAAATCGCCAAGTTGACCACTCCAACCCCCGTGTTCTGTGACCCAGAGGACGACATAGACGATGGTAAAGTGTGAACTACACTATACCCTAGCTAAAATATGTCACGTGTGATAATCATTTTGTTTAATCAGTATTAGAATGTATGTGAGATGACAATATGCTCCTCTGGTATTTCTGGTATATTAAAAATGATAGTCATCAGGGTTGTTACATGCAAGTGCCTTGTTAACAATGCATACCAGTATTTGATGCATAACAATGGTGTCGGTCTAGGAACTATATATCAGGACTGCTGTTAAAACAGCTATGCTATATAAACCCAGAGTCTATTTTATTTACATTATACTAATGATGATCATTTCTGATTTTCCTATAGTCACTGCTGCCAAATTAACAGAGAAGTCTGCAGATAATGAAGAGTTTGCTCCATTGCCAGCCAGTAAATTAAGACAGCGAGTAGCAGCACAATCGGCAAGCACAGAAAAGAAGTATGCTGGTCGCAAAATTTCCCGTTCTAAGTTGGCAGACATTGATTCAGGTAGATAGAGAAATAAATCAGTAGAATTGGATAGGAGGACAAACAATTTTATTCAGTAAAACATGATTACAGCAATCACTCTTACATCAAATTTATGCTTACTGCGAAGTCAGTTTCATTCTTAAAAAATGTATAACTAACTTATCAGATGTACATTTATAAGAATCAAAATAACTTGCCCCTGGTTTGCTTTAACTACTGTTTACTGTATGTTCTAATGTAGAGATATTGATCCATTTATCTTCAAGTTTGTTGTTGTTATGTGGTGATAAGGATAGAGTGCTTATATTTTATCATCTTTGCATATTTTTTTCACCTTTATATCGAATGATCCACTTCATTCTACAGACAACAGTGAGTCTGAACAGTCATCGGGGAGCATGTCAGGTGAAGAAGATGAAGAAGACAGTTCTCTGAATGATGAAGAGATGATGGTAGATGAGGAGCAGAGTGATGAAGATGATGAGGATGAATCAGTAGGAAGCGAGGACATCAAAACGACAGAGGAGGTGGAGGAGGAGTTGTCTGCCCTTGGATCGTTCAAGGCAAAGATGAAATCAAGCACAGATACACAGCAGCCTGGGCAAAAGTTTAGGTAATAACATACAAGTAACACATTAAGTTACAAGTATTATTTTATTCTAATGTATTAAATGACAGGCTTGAGTATGCTCTCAAAAATGTTTACAAGAGGGCATACCAATGATCTCCACTTGTAACATTTACAAATTCAATCTAGAAATAAAGATAAAAATTAGGTATCCTCCAATCCTTACTTTATTTCAGACAGGGTGTATTTCTGCTTGTTTTATAGCTGCCATCCTATCACGTATATTATCTTTGCCCCTTATCTTGATTTAAGTGAAAGTTCTCAACCTCTTTCTACATGTATATGTACAAATAACTCAGTCTGTTTGATACAGCAATTCTCTGCCATGATGTTTTGAATACCTATAGCAATGTGTCTCTGATTCTTTTCCCAGCAGTTTTGTTGATGATGGAGACTACAGTAAATATTATGACTCAGGGGAAGATGATGAGGAACAGAGTGATGAGGATGAAGAATCAGATGAAGAGGAAGAGGAAGATGAGGAGGATAAGGATAAAGATGGGTCTGAGGAGGAGGAGGATGAAGACATTGAAGATGAAGAAGAAGGTAACAGTTATTAGCCTTTTAGTCAGCAGCTTGCTAATATAATGTTTATTGCTGTTCTCTAAACAAAATGTGTATATTATTTAATTTTGTTCATCAGATGAGGGGGGAGTGAGCAGTTTCTCAAAGTCTCAGCTGAATGAGGAGATAGAAAAAGGAGAGGCAGCCCGACAGCAGTTAGGTCAGTAGACTTAATCTGTAGATTTTAGGTAGAAACTCTACATTCTACAAGGACCCAGTAACTTTATGGAAAATCTTGTTTGAAATGAGTTAATAGACTTTATGAAGATAAATGCACCAGTTAACAAGCCAAAATATTGAAATATACATGTACCTAATAAACAGTGTGTGTCCTCTCATGATATTGTTATTTAGGTTTGTGGGATAGCTTGTTGGAAGGAAGAATCAAGTTTCAGAAAATTCTATCAGCTGTCAATCAACTTCCTCAACCTGACACCTGGAAAGAGTTTGAAGAATCAGGGGAAGACAACTTTAAAGAAAAGAAAGCCTCAGGTGCAACAAATATAATATTGTAGAATTGAAACTAAGTAAACAAGTTTTCTTTACACTACAAATTAATATTTTCAATTGATTCAAACAGAAGTGTGAAATTTAATAAACTAATGCATTGTTTTATATAACATGATCTGTTTACAGTGAAATCCTTGTTGGAGAATCTTCTTCAGAAATTGATCCAGCTGCAGTCGGTCCTTCTGCTTCAGAATTCAGAAACTCAGTACATCGAGTCTGGTCAGAAAAAGTAAGTAAATTCAAGTTTGCAATGGATTATAAAAATTTGACCATGCATTGGACTAATTAACAAGTCAGAAAAATTCTGTGCTCTTTAGGAAAATAGGGTCCAATTTTTAACTTAAATGTCATTTGTTTATAAGGTATGATACATATTCTGTAAATAGCATATGGCAGTTAGACTTACTTCACTGATTGGGAAAAATAAAAAAATCTTTAACATGCATTGTAGACCAGTAAAAAAATCAGAGGACCAAGATGATGAAGAGATAACCAGTGAATCAGACTCTGAGGAACCACATGAGACAACAGGAAACGTAAAGGAGACTAAGACAGCCGTCAAACGGAAACTCACCACAGAAGAAATTCCAGAATTCCTGGCCAAGCGCCACAAAGATCTCCATAGTTACAGGTCAGAATACTGTTCAATTTCCCTACCAGTTACCATAAGTTGCATAAATTAAAAAAAAAAAAAAATTTGCAGGTGGTCAGCAAGTTGAATATGAATTTTATACATGTAAATAATGGTAGGAGGATTTTGACTTGTTATGTTGTAGAAATGACACGTTACAAAAGTGGTACGACAAGACCAGGCTACTGGGAGGGAAACTCTCCAATAAATCCTTCAGTGGATTCGAGCAGTCGGCCCTGAAACAGATAGAGCAGGTAAGAGGTCGAGTCCAGTGTGTGTAGTAATGTAATAATGGAGTGAGATTGAAGTCTTATACCTGAAAGATGAAATATAGCTAAGATGATGATATTATGCCAATTTTTATGACTTGATGTAAACAGTTTCTTGTGTGCTCAGATTTTGACAGATAAGGACAGACTGGTCAAGAGAACTCAGATGAAGAGAGCAAGTTACAGAGTGCTGGGTAAACCAGAGGAGTCTCAACTCCCTATACAGGAAGCAGAGGTAGTGTCTCTCTCTCTCTCTCTCTCTCTCTCTCTCCAACCACACATCCACACACACAATATTTTATTTGAAAACAAAGCAA
>WFKH01011801.1:2540018-2551648 GCA_016163765.1 Magallana hongkongensis
TTATTTATTTATTTATTTATTTATTTATTTATTTATTTATTTATTTATTCTTTCTGTTAAATTTCATAATAATTGTAATGTAATGAAAATACCACAAATCAATTTATCTGTATTTTGAATAAATGTAATAAAAATTTTACATAACGTTTCCTGTGAATATACATAAAAAAAGATATAAATAAGACAATTTTTCTCATTATATATTGAACGTTTGGAATTCATTAATGTCTAGTCAAAGGTGCAAAACACTCTCTCTCTCTCTCTCAACTTTAATCAAAATATGGAGATTGAACGACGACAATTCTTTTAATTATTATCATATAATTGCATTAAATATGTCACTACCCCAGCATTCATTTTAAGCTATGGGTATGTTACAAGTAAATTCCAGTCTAGTTTGTCATTTATTGACACACAAGTAAAGGCACTGGCAGAGAGTACTCAGTTTTCCCAGCATGTGATGTGTACCTATCCACCACTTGACCAACTGTTTTGTAGTAAAGCTGTTTCTGTCACACTGAAAGAAAGTTCATAGATCATGCTGATCATTATATTATTTGTTTTTGTCTATCTTACACTGGTCTATATGTACACGGGTAATCATATTTTTCTTAAAACAAAATTATTAGATGAGTCATTTAAAGAGAAGAGTCATTTGTGAAAAGTAAATTTTAACATACAATTTGAATATCACATAAGTAAATAATTACATGTAATGTCTCAAATTTGCTACCTTTTTCTTTAGAATTTAATCAAGGACTGAATACACTCATACCAGTATGTTTTGTATAATCAAGATAACCAATTTTTACGCTTTTGAAAACGTGCATTGTCTCACATCACGGTCAAATGTACGGCCTAATCAAATAACAAGAGAAGACTAGTAGTTCCCTGAAATAATGGCCAGTGATTGTTCAGCTTTGTCAAGGATTGACATTTTTGCAACCTTGGATATCCAAATGCTGTGAAATTATAACATGCTGTGTATTCAATAATAAAGTGTAAAATCAAAACATTGAGTCTCATAGGTTGAACATTACATCACAATTTATATAATAAAATCCTTTCTTTGTTCGTGCACAATACAACGATTCCAGGGAAATACTTAATCCAATTACGAGTTAATAAGTATAAGGTGAAGTGTAAAATATCCCATTTATATCAATCAGTATTCTACAGAGAATTTGATTTTAAACTTTGACCTTTCTCCATTTTGGGCCTGTCGATCAACAAGACATGTCTCTTTGCTGTTAGTTGTATCAAAGCAAAATGCAGCTGATTTTTTTAAAAACTATTTGGGGGGGGGGGGGGGTGTTACAATACTATTTGATCAATCAGCCTGCTTAAAAAATGTTATCAAATTCATCAAAATTTTGTAATTATGTCATGTAAATCTAAGAATATTCTGCTTTAAATTATTCATATTTTCATTCATGTCAATGAAACAATTGACCAGTTTTGTACATCACATCAATAAAAACACAATAAGCTCGTTTTTTTTCAATTTATTGTATGCTTGATTTCAATACTTAATAATAAAATTTATAAATAAAGCTTCCAATTTGATGAATAACAATTCTGACACACATACACACACTACGAAACATTCAATAACTGAGCTGAGAGTGTCGCATCTCCCTGCCCCCCAAACTCATGCTTCCCTGGGTGACCGACACTGACCGACCGGCCCTGAATTTATCCACAAGCAGCTCAGCAGGTTTACTTGTGTTAGCACTTTATATCAACTTACAGTCATCTCACTGTACGACTTAAAAACATCAATATGATAAATAATTTCAGTAAAAAATTTTAACAGCAGCAAAAGAAGACACCTCTTACTAAAATTGTATAGGTTGTTGACATAAAAAAAATTCTAGCACAGTGTTGTAGCTTTTCTAACAGTAATGAAGTTACTGTACCTAAATTTGATTTCTATGGATATGGATTTTCTGATTAGATAATATTTTAAAATGTTTCTCAATAAAGTTACCAAATTATTCAAGATACAGAAAAAAATAAGAGTTAATATGTAAAATTTCACCATGATCAATTGCATATTTCCTGTAAATATTATCACACAATTGCAACTATAACAGAACCACCAGAATGTTGATATGACTATATATTGTTATCATCTAGATATTGAAAAAGGAATTCATTGAAAGGTGATGACCAACAATGTTCACATTTAATGAAAGCACCTAACAAAACACCCAGTTTATTCTTCTTTGTTTTCAAAATGGCAGTCTGAAAAATTTCTCATCATGAGTTATTTCTCTTAGATCTTCTGATCATAAATTGTACGAGCACCATATAGAGGTTTGATCAATGTGGCAAACAAGAAAAAAATTAAAGGAATAGAAAATAACACAGAATTAAATCCCTGCAGTAAATAAACCAATGAATAAGCCAGTTCTATATTGCACATTTAAAAAGGAGGTCAGCACAGAGAGCTTCCATAAAAAAGCCCAGCTTTCATCAATAAATTCACTCATGTGGACACAGTGTTAACTCTGTGGTCTCAATCAACCAGTAAAAAAGAGTTTGTTCTGTGAGTGGTTCCATACAATACAAAGGCAAAACCATAGTCACCCTTATGACTGAAAGTTTTGTTCAATATAAAAACAAGAATTGGTTCCTTTTTACAGTACACACTGAAATTTAGCAAAAACAAGAATCACAATAAAATGTTCCATACATTCAGGTAAAATTCAAGTGAATGACATGGATGAAGCATTACTTTCATAGGACAATAGAATATCCCATACTTTTGACAGAATTACTCCATTTTCAGGCAACGTCTCAATCAACATCAGTTTCATCTACTTGTGAACATGTAACTGTAATATTACTACATGTAATTGTAATATTAATACATGTAACTGTAATATTACTACATGTAACTCTGTAATAATAAACAAATTGTTGGAGCTACTGATGCGCACTGTGTTGGAATGCAAAATCTATAGATGATGTCTTCAATGCAAATCAACAAACACAGACATACACACAAATGATAATAACAGATCATACAGGGCAGATAAGTTGACATATGTATCATATAAGCCATTTATTACAGCGAAGACTATGTACAAAGTGGTGCATAAGATTGCTGGTTCGTGAACTTGGAATATACATGTAACACTGAATCGAATTGTAACGTCTTATCACCAAGACTGTGTACTCCGACAAATATTGCACTTTTCAGAAAAAATCAACACTTTAACACCTCTAACACCAGAGATAGTGATTGTACAGAGACAGAGAAAAGCTCAGCACTGCAAAGCCTAGGTAATGATGCCTCCCCCGCATACCCAAAAGTTAAAAATTCTTAACAAGACAGCTACATTCTGATTAATACAGCATTCTTCTACTAAATATGATGTACACAGGTACTTGTGTGCACACAGGCATCTTGCAGGTGCTAAGCGTTTCCAGTCCATTTGATACTTAAACAGTAATAAAAGAAAAAAATCCCTCCATCATATTCCAAGTGGAGCTATTACATGTAATTACAACAAAACATCTCATTAAATCACACTTCAGATACACCAATCATTCCAAAGATTCTTCCAAGTGCATGAACAATTGTACACAAAACAATTGTGTGAATATTATATATCTTAAAATGTACAATTTACATATTTACAACTGAATATATATCCTAATCTAGTTACAGACTAATTAAGTAGTTCTATAAGTAAGATTTCCATCAGACTATCCCTTCCATGAAACTTGTGTCTAGATTTTGAATAAGTGTCCGTATGAACCCCATTTCTTTCCGCGTGTTCTCAAATATTGTATGGGGGTCGATACTCTCACATCGCAAACAATTCGGCGCCATCACCATGGCCAGGTTATTCACATCCATTTTGGTTACTTTGGAATTCTCCTCTGCAGCAAAAACCTGAAAGAAAAACATTAATATTAAATTCTAACAATATTCATAGAGAAAGCGACATAAAATTTTGTGGTATTTAACAACACCAACCTTCATTAAACATGAGAAGTACACAATACATTTTACATGAATATAAGATTCAAATAATTTTTTTAGTGAAAGCAACATTGATCTTTAGGTATTTAGCAACAACATACATCATTATACAAGTAAGAAGAAACTTAACAGCAAATTATCTTTCAACTGTATCAATAAAACTGTTCTGAATGAGGTGAGGCCAACAACTTACCTGCAGAAATCGAATGAGATAAGCCAAAACAAGGCGGTTGATATCTGGGAGTTTACTGACGACTTCAATGGCCGCCTCAGGATTCTGATAATGCTGAATACACAGTTCATAGAACTCGGCGGGGATAAGGGGCTCGTAGAGTTCACGGTACCAGAGCTTCAGTAGGGAAGCGGGTATGTGGGGGTCCACGCAGTCAGGGGGGAGGGACCACTGGTCACACTTCAGCTTCAGGGCGTTGACCTCGTCTATATCACCGGGCACCCTGTCAATTAAAGCAGCCAATCAATCAAAGTCAATCAACACGTAAACACAGATTAACCCCATTTTTTTTATAGCATTTTACTTCCTTATTGATAGCCAACTAATGTTTCCTCATTTCGATATGCAGAAAGAATATTCAACCTGTTGAATATTGACTATGGAGGTCTATGTATTTATAAAATATTTGTAAAAGTAATCAAATATCAGGGTTTGCAATGAATTTTTAGGAATTACGCACCTGAATATTCCCTCTGTCTGTGCTCCGTTATACCGCAAAACTTCCTCAGACAGTGTGGTCTGTATCCACGGCAATTTGCGGTCAGGGAATTTGTCCTTTTGTAGCAGCATGACATCATCGAGCGAGCTTCCAAACATGGAGGGAGAAAAGACCGATTTCTACAACACAGATACAGAGACCGTCAGACATCTTGTTACAGTACACCGAGTGCACGCAAAGTCAAGTATTAATTCGGTAAACATATCTCAACAGTTAGACAGCTTTAACAAAGGCAGCACATTTGTCTTTTGTGAGATAAATGTCTTGCCTTTTTAAATTACTAATATTTTTTCATCCTATCCATCAATAATCTAATCATATGTGATTATGAAAGGAAACTTTGTCTAATAACACAAGTGCATGTTAAGGCATACAAATCTGTAATACTGAAAGCAAGTCTTAAATCATTTTCAGTGAAGTTTTCCTTGATAAACATTATCTATGCACCTGTAGAATATTTGCCGTGTTAACTTATCCCAAGATTACAGATTTCTAAAATTATAATAGTACTTATGCACCTGCAGAATAGTTCAATATTTGTTATGTTTACTACCTCTATATTATAGATTTCTATAATTATACATATAACTTCCTGCCTCTGACTATAGATGGAAGTGATTACATAGCTTTCCCTTTATCTCAGTGATTACGACACAACACAAACACAGGAAATGCCGGCCTGTACGTACTTTCGCCTGCTCGATCTCATCCATGTTGGGTTTACGTTGACCTTTCTTTGGACCGCTGGCCATGATTTTATCCAGTCTTTTCTGGCATTGAACGGCAAAATGACTCAATGGTGTCTACAATTCAGTCATCAATAACTTCTTAATCAAGTCCTCATGATGTAATATTCTAAGTTATTTAGAAAAGTAAAATGATAATGATTCAAAATTTGTCTTTCATCTTCAGTTGGACAACATTTGTAGTCCAACATGAATAATCATTGATAAATTTCATCCAAATTTTTATTTTATTTTGAATAGTATCTATCTACTGTAGACTCGATAATATTTCTGTGATTCAGCTGTTTTGTATCAAATCGTGAGAATATCAAATTGCAAGAATATCAAATCGTAAACGCCAATCATTTATTACGATTTCATATAATTCACATCTGTCAGAAAAATAATAGAGAGATTTTTAAATCAGCAATGAGAGCTTCTCATGATTTTACGCAGATATTTATTCCCATTGTTTTATTTAGGAATCTACTGTGACAGTATTTGGATAAATTTGGCACAAAGACTACTGTTACTTGTCCAAACAATATGAGATGATCAGTCATTACCTCGGTGGGTATGATGTTGTTGGACTCATCCTGGTGTTTGGCAATGATCCCCTCCAGGTAGCCACTGAACTTTGTGGAAGGAGGGAAGAAGTAGAGACAGATAGCGATCATCTCCCAGCCCTTCTGTAGGCTGTCCCTGGGGGAGGAAAACAGAGAGACATGGTCAGTTACAAACAATGCACAGAACCACAGGACTTAACTGTAGCAACAAACATCATGGGGTCAGCAAAGGGATTAACATAAGTCAAAATTCCTTCTCCTTCAGAGGAGGAGTGGTGTAACAGGTGGTGTACAAGTCTCAACTGGGACTCAACCCAGGGCCTCTAGTGTACTGTGTCAGCCCTCTAACCTCTGAGCTATTGAGACCCGATGTATTGACTGAAAGTCACACACCTGGTAACCTGGCTGACATTACTATCTTTAAACATGGCCAACATTGAATGAATTTGACTTATTAGATATTTCAATGATATAACATCAGGGCCCTACTTGAGACAGAGGATGTACATGTACTACCTGGGTTCGAGTCTAACCCCAAGTATACATGTATATCCTGCCAGTGAGGTTTTTAAAGTTATGGATTTAAAAAAACTACTCTAGAACTCTTACTTAATTGAGACTGCTTTCTTAAACAAAACAATAGATCTTTTTCCATATTTTTTCTTCATTACATGAAAAATTTCATTGATTTTTCAACTTTAACATTAATCTCCATAGAATGTACTTACATGGTCCCAAATTACATTACAAAAATATCAACCCTACCTACCTACCTACCTACCTAGTCCTTGTTGCACCCGGAGGCACATAGGGCAAGTAAAAAATATCAACCCATAATCCTCAAAATAAGATACACTGAGACATCTTGGTACTAGAGTTTCAATAGTGCCTATTATAATTATACCAGTAAAATAGATACAGACATCTGAAGTAAGATGAATATAATTCACCTCATACAGGTAACCAAGAGCTTAGTACCAGAGGCCATCAATACCTCATACATGTAACCAAGAGCTAGGTACCAGAGGCCATCAATACCTACCCCTTTCTGTTCTCCGTGGTCTGTTTGCAGAGTTGCATGTAGATTTCGTCCCTGAGGTTGGTGATGCTCCACCCCTTACTGATGATCTCCTGGGCGGCCTGCATCTGGGTCAGACGGCCCTTACGATCACCCATGTAGATTTGGATCAGTGAACAGGTTAAGGAAATCTTTGTAACATGTATATACACCTCTATTGCAGGTGTCTTAATTATTTTGAACTTTGTTAGTAAGTGCTATCATAGTACTCAATGACAGCTATTCCACCCACATTATAGTTTCATGTACTTACTACTAGAAGTAGTAGCAAAAGTAGTAGTAGTAGTTGTAGCATAGTAGTATTTCTTAATATTTTGGTTATCAGTCTTAATAAATAAAACTATAAAAAATATGTTATTATATATGAACCATATCATAGCTTAACTCCAGCTCGATTTTATAAATATAGTTATATTACATTACATCATTCAATAATTAGTCCCCCTAATGAACTTATTTTTTTTAACTATAACAAAGTCCATATAGACAAAGTTATTTTCTACATAAGATCAACATTAATTACTTGACCACATTAATTTGAACTGATGGAGGCCTTGACTGACAAATGTTATGTGTGATTACATGTAAGAGCAGCTAGTAGTTACATGTGGTTACATGTGGAAGCAGCTGGTTACATAACACAGGTAACCACCACTTGTCGGTGTTATATGTTGTTACCATCAGACAGGATTCTGAGCTAGACTCCTTCTCTCTTTTAAGGCTGTTATACTATCATTTTACACAAAGGTGGCTTGTTGTGTGTTATGTAAATCTAGGTGTAAAATGTGTAAATTCAGCTGTTAATTACTACATTACATTTTGGATAAGTAATCAATGACTCTGTGCTGTACAGGCCTGTGCTGACCCTGGGAAGATAAGGATATGTTTGAACACTTCACAAGCTTCTTTTTTCACCGCTTTGTCATCTGTTCTCAAGATGGGCTTCTGTATGGGGTCCTACAAAAACATGGCAGATATTAGCAGCTGCAGTTGATTATGGCAATCAAAGAGGCACATAACACTTCACAAAATACACACAGATAGGCAGAGTCAAAAAATAAAATCAGCGTCACTTAAAACTATATATGATGACCAGATTTCACAGAAACCCTGGTACATTTAAAATATTCCAGGAAAAGGGTAATAAGGTTAAAATCTAATCACCCTAAACATAAACCAGGAAACAAGTATAGGAAAGTGTTTTACAAACATAGTTCCCAGTATCTTGATAGACATATTCTAACCTACTTTTGATACACAGTTTTAATTTTTATTAAAATTCTACCACAGTTTTGACTGTCATTAAAATTCTACGTACCAAAACTTTGTTGAGACACATGCCCATAATCGCACAATCACGATGTGGTATGCATATTACATAAATATATATAAACCACTTTGCATAAATTTTCCACTTTTGTGTTTAATTTCAAAAACCCAGTACACTGGGTGAATCAGAGTTTGAATCATTGAAGCTTGTTCTTGAGAAACACATAGTTAAGAAAGGTCCTTTCACTCCGACAAGTAAAATCCTTGATCACACTTCCCCTTACATAAGTAAAACTCATTAAGATAAACTGTTCTCAAAATTGCATATACTTAAAACATGAATAAATTACTTAGATATGCAGCATACTTAGAGTGGCCTGTCAGTGCATCAGGAAACTTGACTAATGACACAACACCCAGATTAACATTACGATATGTATATATAAAGAACTTCAAATATGTAAGAGGGAATTTATCTTACACATTCTTAATCATTGTCACTTGATAAATCTAATAATAACTTTTATGAAAAAAAAATGTGATGTCTTATTTTGGATTTGGGATTTTTTATCTTCTTATAATCAGAAAAATGTAGAGAAAATGTGTAGGCATTTAACGAAACTCTAAAACGTGCATTTCTCACACCTACATATCCCTTTTGTGGAATTCAATTGGAATAAAATCTAGCAAATAAAATTTCCCTGAATAGATTCACATTGCTGGTTGAGTGAACCAATGTACAGCTCCCCTCTCTCCCCCCTCCCCCAGTTCTTTACATACTGGTCTTTCACTAGGACCCGACAACTTAGTGAACTTACAGAGATGAAGGTCTCTTCCTTGGGTTCGAACTCTACCAGCTCAATATAATCCTCCTCCTTTTCGTATATAAAACATTGACACAGGGAGGCCAGAAAGTTACTCGTCATGATCCAGACTTTCCTGGCATCATCAAAGCTCAACAATTCGCATTCGCAGTCCGTAAGGCGGAAGAGCAAAAACAAACTCCGAAAGGGAAATCAGCTAGGATAGAGTTTTTACACACACAAATCACAGGGCATTTCCCGTCGATCAGGAAGGAATTGAGTGGTGTCATCTCTGTCCTGACACAAACACTGCAGCCCCAGTGTCTAGTGCTCACACTCAGGTAATTTATCTCACACTCATTAAACAACTTAACTAATAGATCACTTAATTAGCTCAGCTCAATATCCACATCAATGTGCCTCAATGAACTCAGAGTTTGCTGTATCATTAGCAAAAACACTTAGCATATCAGTCAGTGCAGCCAATAGAGAAATAGTTAACTCTCTGAGCCTTGTTCTATCATTATCTACTCCATTAATGGAGTCTGCATCTCGAGATGACTCCCGGCTCGTTGGAGTGAAACCATGTGTCATCGCTGGGATAACTACACTCCAGGTAACAAGACGTCCCGTGATTACGAGATTGTTACAATTCGGCCTTAAAGAATCAATAGGGTTCCACACTAATCACTTGCTGAAACAATCAGCTTGTGAATTACTCATTTGAATCCCATGACTCCAACCTGAGCATTGATGTGCCATTACTCAACAAACACTAGCTCTGATCAATGCTGACGGTGGATACTGACTGATTCTTTCTCTCTGTGACTACTCCTGACATCCATTGTGACAAGGACATCAACAGATTACCCAGAATTCCTACAGATTAAGAGGGCTGGATCGTTGTGGCCATTTTTTGACTATATTAGTCTCCTCTAGAAGGAGAGCTTTGTAAAAAAAATACAGGAAAATATTCAAATTTAAATCCAAAATATTTGGATCTTTTCTTTACTAACATAAAGTTAACGGCCAAAAATATCATATAATTTTACTTTTATCTTTAATTTGTCGACCATCCAGCCTCCTTAAAGGCCTCTGTGAGTCTACTTGAACCTTAAGATTTGAGTATCATGTACCTAGAGTTCAAAAACACATACACAAGTATGCTATCTGTAGAGAAGGGGACAGGCCTATGCACTCAAAAATAATCAGACCATGTTGTACATGAGAACAAAGTGTGTCATAGAACCTAGATCAACTGAACACCCCTCCACAGTTTGGTTTGAACATTTCTTACCTTTGACCAAATGAGCATGTGTTCAAATGAGATTTTTTTCCCAAAGAGTCCTTTTTTGTGGCGATTCATGTAGTTCTCAATGTCGGAGTCTGACGGAAGTTTCTGTTTCTGTGACAGCGGACTGGCAGACCTGATAGGGGGTGCTGTACCCGCCCGATTCTACAAAAATCAAGTGTATTAGGAAACATGAGAAAGCAAATAAAATGGCATAACTTTATCAACAAGGATTTTAAAACTCAAAACTATCTAAATTCACCTGTAGTTTTGGTTTGTTTTGTACAGGTGAAAGTATGATACAATAACAGGTTTAGAGTATCGGCTGCCACACTTCTAAACATATTCCACATGCGTGGGTTGTAAATAATGATGGGTGTTGAATGTTACCAAGATTCACTCATATTTTTTAATATCTTACTCATCGTTTCTTTCTCTAATTCCCGTTATATAAAGTAGATTTCTCTGCATAGTTCTTTCCACCTATCAATCATAATGATCACTTAATTTATGTGCTATCTAAGTGTAAGATGTATAAAACTTCCCCATCTCATATCTGTTAAGGTAGCCTATCACTCATTCATTTCAGTGATAATTAATGATATCAAAACACAATATTAACAATGACATTTGGGCGTCTCTAAATCCTTTTGCATTTCATTTTGCAATTCTCTATTGACCTACAATTCACAGTACAAAGTTTTTAATCTTCTATAATCAAAGGCAAAAAAAAGTAGAATATAGTTATTTGTAAAGTGAGGCCATACTGGGATTGAGGGAGACACTGTTATGTTACCTGTCTGTTTAGTGAGCCTATACTTGGACTGAGGGAGACGTTGTTATGTTATCTGTCTGATTAGTGAGCTTATACTTGGACTGAGGGAGACACTGTTATGTTACCTGTCTGTTTAGTGAGCCTATTCTTGGACTGAGGGAGACATTGTTATGTTACCTGTCTGTTTAGTGAGCCAATACTGGAACTACTGTTATGTTACCTGTCTGTTTATTGAGGCTATACTGGGACTCAGGGAGACATTGTTATGTTATCCTCTGTTTAGTGAGCCTATACTGGGACTCAGGGAGACATTGTTATGTTACCTGTCTGTTTAGTGAGCCTATACTTGGACTGAGGGAGATATTGTTATGTTACCTGTCTGTTTAGTGAGCCTA
>WFKH01011801.1:2551748-2564685 GCA_016163765.1 Magallana hongkongensis
TGTTATGTTACCTGTCTGTTTAGTGAGCCTATACTGGGATTGAGGGAGACATTGTTATGTTATTCTCTGTTTAGTGAGCCTATACTGGGACTCAGGGAGACATTGTTATGTTACCTGTCTGTTTAGTGAGCCTATACTGGGACTGAGGGAGACATTGTTATGTTACCTGTCTGTTTAGTGAGCCTATACTGGGATTGAGGGAGACATTGTTATGTTACCTGTCTGTTTAGTGAGCCTATAATGGGATTGAAGAAGACATTGTTATGTTATCTGTCTGTTCAGTGAGCCTTAACTGGGACTGAGGGAGACATTGTTATGTTATCCTCTGTTTAGTGAGCTGATACTGGGACTGAGGGAGATATTGTTATGTTACCTGTCTGTTTAGTGAGCCTATACTGGGACTGAGGCAGACATTGTTATGTTATCTGTCTGATTAGTGAGCCTATACTTGGACTGAGGGAGACACTGTTATGTTACCTGTCTGTTTAGTGAGCCTATACTTGGACTGAGGGAGACGTTGTTATGTTATCTGTCTGATTAGTGAGCTTATACTTGGACTGAGGGAGACACTGTTATGTTACCTGTCTGTTTAGTGAGCCTATTCTTGGACTGAGGGAGACATTGTTATGTTACCTGTCTGTTTAGTGAGCCAATACTGGAACTACTGTTATGTTACCTGTCTGTTTAGTGAGCCTATACTTGGACTGAGGGAGACATTGTTATGTTACCTGTCTGTTTAGTGAGCCTATACTGGGACTGAGGGAGACATTGTTATGTTAGCTGTCTGTTTAGTGAGCCTATACTGGGACTGAGGGAGATGTTGTTATGTTACCTGTCTGTGTAGTGAGTCTATTCTGGGACTGAGGGAGACGTTGTTATGTTACCTGGCCCTGCTGTCACCAACATTTTTAAATCACTCAACTCAGTCCTCAACTCAAATCCTTAAAGAAACAGTGCATGAATTTGAGGTCAAAACTTAGACTTGAGGCTGAGTATTGACTTGAGGAAAGTTGGTGATGGTGGGGCCTGTCTGTTTAGTGAGTCTATCTGGGAATGAGGGAGACGTTGTTATGGAACCTGTCTGTTCAGTGAGCCTATACTGGAACTAAGGGAGACGTTGCTATGATACCTGTCTGTTTACCTGTCTGTTCAGTGAGCCTATACTTGGACTCAGGGAGACGTTGGCCTCAGACTGGGTTGGTACGACCATGGATGCCGGCCGCTGCTGTAGGTCAACCGTCATGGAGTGACTCTTCTCGATGACCGGACTTCCAATGACCGAGTCGTTTTTCTCTGGCTTCTTCCTCTTGAGAGATGCATGATGGGATTCATACGACTCGTTAAGGATTCGATCATGGAGTGGGGAACTAAAGAAATTACTGTTGATTTCATCTTCGTCAAAACTTTGGTTGAGCTCAACTGGAAAAGACAGAAAGACAATGTTAGCACAAAGCTCTTCAATAGGTTTAGTGTTTAGCTGGTGTGTCTGGATTAGGCAAGCTTAAATCAGACATTTAAAATTAGATTTACTGGATATAGACAAAAAAGATTACAAAATTATAAGTCTATGGGCTTAATAAGCCAATGGATATTAAAATAATCTAAATTGCTTCCCTCTTTAATGAATACAATTCTTGAATGTATGACAGTATTTATTTATAGAGCTCTAAAAGGAGATTAAAATTTGATTACAACCGAGTTAAAATTCCCACAATTTTTTTTCATGAATGTGTCCAGTACATTATTTCTATCATTTATCATACATTGGATGGATTACTGGGTACACTTTTCCCGTCAACATGTACTAGTTAAACAAATTCTCGTACACAAGATAAAACAGGTAAGAATGGACCACATGAATTGTATATTGTATAAAAAGAAACTTCAACAAACATTACTACAAAGCACACATATCAAACAAATCTTTTCCTACCTTAAAAATATATAGATGATGTTTTACCTGGTCATACAAAACATCTTAGTGACTGAACAAGAAGCGGAACATTTTCAAGTACCTACATAACAGAGCACTATCCAAGAGCAGCAACTCTTCATTGAACAGGGGTGTCATTCTGACGGACACACCCCCTCCCGGGGGTCCTAACATTTAGTGCTGATAGCTGCCCCTTGTACACTATGCCTCGCCGCTAGTCCGGTGACCAATTGTGATCTGTTTTTCTTATAAACCTCAAACCTGCTGCTCGATCCAGCAGGAAGCTAGCTTGTCACTCAGTTCCTTTCTGACATCAGTTTATTGCATAAACATACACTCCACTAAAACACTGCATTCTTCCAACAAGGAAAATTTCCCCGTTTAAAATACAATAGAGGTACAGATTAAAATCCATGACTAAGTACTGCTCCTAGTTTCTACCTCTGGCAACAAGCTGTATGCTCACATAAAGCTTTCGGGGTTATAGCCAACTTGTTGCTTTATTGATGAAGGTCTCCTCACAGCTTTATTTCCCATCAAATTCAACCTTAGGTTGTTTGTTTTTATCTATCTCGAAAACTTCTGCATAATCAAATAGAAGAAGTAGCTAGCAGGAAATAGCTGGTTTAATAGAGATTTCTCTTATCTTTCCTGCCTATATCTATGTTTACTGTTTAACTAAGGTTTCAATTAACACCATTTTAAATCTGCCTCACAACAATATTCTTTTTCCTGTACATGTTTACATGCATCAGTAGGTTGGGGAAGTTGACTATTAATAAAGGGATGGCAGTGCGCTTATCAAAGATTTGATTAATATGATTGAACAAGAAGTTGCTTTCTACAAGATCAAGCTTAAGGTGTGATACACACATTATTGAGGTAACTGTTACCACCATGCCCCTAAATTTAGCTGATTGTGTGTTTTGGTCAACATTGAGTTCTACCTGACTTTTTATCAGCATAAACTACCTTGACCCTGATGTTAACCTTGACTTTTAAAACTAAATGATTGAATCTCAAGTGGGTTAGTTTATACAATACAAAGATTAAAATCAATACTCAATACTGGTTACATTCGAGTACAAATTACAAATCCCAATGAAGACAAAAGGATTATTTAATTGAATCTATCAGGAAGACTTACCGTCGGGCGGGAAGTGTGAGTTCTCTATCACTGGCAGTGACCGGTACCCCCGGTTTACATGTTGGTCCAGGTGGGGCCTCATCACGGCCGGAGATTCTCCATTTTTCAGATCTGGATAATCGGGGATGTTTTGTCGGTCTTTCAAAACCTCACGGTATATATGAGCATCCGAATGACAAGGGGAATAGTTCTTGGAGGGAGGCACATTAGCATAATCCGGTTCGGAATCATCAGACACAGGGTCGTGGATCTGACTAGAAACCAACTGTTGAGATATCAGAGCACTAGATCTGTCATGCACACTCTCTCTCAGCTCTTGTAAACTTCGCTCCGATCCTCTGGATGACACACTCTCATGAAACGAAGTTGAAGGGTCAACCTTCATTGGTTGCATGCGTAATGAACTGTTGGAAGCGTGGACATCAGCGGAGGGCTGCTTAAAGGAACCTTGGGAAGAATGAGAGTCCGATTCACGATTTCTAGACGAGTGAGAGGCCTGGCTGTCCGCCCGCTCGTGACGGACCGCGCGGATAGAAGAATGCGAGGTATCGCTGTCTGATGGTTCGTGGGGGTAGTAATAGTTCTCTGTATAGTCCTTGGGGGCCACTTGTATCCCAGCAGCAGAGTATGATTTTGGTTCAGCATAGGTGGGGTCATAGTTCACAGCTTGTTGTTCTACATTTATTCTCTTATACGCGGTACTTCCATTTCTCTTTGGCACACCAACATAGGCTGGATTAGTTCGAGGAAAAGATCGGGGTTTTTGTGATAATAATGAGGGACTAACACTTCCTTGCTGATGAGCAATGTCTTGACTAAATGGTATACACTCCGGCTCTGGGCCAGAGGACATGCTTGAACTGTATATTCGTTCATTAATATCAGAACTGTACATATCTTGGCTGCCACCACCAAAGACCAGTGGTGGAGGGGTGAACATGTCCTGCCGACTGGATGTTGATCCATACGAGTCGGATCTACTGGCGTAGTCCCTCTCTGACGAGAAACTTGCCTGTCGCCGCGCGGGGTGGTACGGAGATAAATCATGAGAAACGTACGAGTCATCTCGAGCCCGGTAGTCCGTGAATCTGTAACTGTTCGAGCGAGACCCCGCACCACTTGCACTGTCTGTGGGGGGCCTCTGCATAGAGTGAGTTCTCTGTAGCCGGGGCGAGTCTGTGACTCGAGGTGACATCTCGAGAGATGAGTCACGACGAATCACGGCGGACACTGGTGGACTAGAGGAGGAATACCCGGCCTGCGTCGACTGAGATGACTGGCTGCCACGGCGACGTACACGGTCTCCATTACGCTCCCGGAAACTCTCCTGATGACTAGAGCTACTCTGTGAGGAGGCGGAATCCTGTCTGTTGAAGCGATGCTGAAATCACAGAAACAACAATGTCAATCATGTATTAAAATACAGGTTATTTACTGTGGAATCATCTAAATATTTGGGCCAATTTTTGTGGATTGCCAATTCTTTACAGATTCTTTAGCCTTGAACTGTATCATTCATTCACCTGTTAAATTGACCCAATTGTCAACAATAAAAGGTGTCCCTGTTATATAACTCAAAAGTCAGGAAATAAATAAAAAGACAGGGAAAAAATGTCAATAAATAATATTACCACCAATCTTCGATCTTAGACAGGACATAATATGAAATACTGTTGGATCAATCATGCTGCCTTTCGAAATTAACATATAATTTATCTATTATGCTCACATTAAAAATAATAGTTCATGCCTGGTAAATCAATTTCCAACATAAACAAACATCCAATATTTCTTGATCTATCAGCCATTAAAAAAATATCAATATTTTCTAGAAATAATCTTCTATATCATTAATGCTAAGTTCTGCACTTCAAAACACATTTCAGGCAATGACCTTTCAGGCATGAGAGAATAACAAATAAGATTCCGATACCATTGAACTTCTTGCCTTGATCCGTCTTAGCTTACAATCAGACTCTCTAACACTTGACCGACACAGTCAGGGGTCCGATTCCTGGCAGTGACAGACATATTCCAACTAGGCTAAACATCTCACACACAATAGAACCAGGACTAGCCATGTCACATTAACAATAAAAATCATTCCATCTCCCCACACACTCAATGGTTCAGAGGCTTCATTGCCATGGTTACAGGGTTTGGAATGTGTAGTAGTCATGTCTTTCTTGCTTTTCTTTCTTTACTCAAATGCAGAAAGGATGTTGAAAGAAAGTACTTCTAAAATTAACTCTTGATTTGATTCTTTGCTGAACAGAAGTTTGCAGCCTACTTAATGAAAACCAAGCCTTCCAGCAGCTTAATATCCAAGTAATCACTTTGTAAGACCACTATGCTGCTACAAATCCAACATTCAAACAGAATCTATGCACAACTAACAGAAATTGTCTTACCCTGCTGAAGAAATTGGAGATCTGAAACAGCATGTCTATAGACATCAAGCAGGGTTTCCTGACTGGGGTAAATCTAGAGCAACTCCCTACATAAACATGCAAGTCCTGTCCCCATAAAACACCATCAGCCTTCCAATACAACTAGGAAAGGTGATCTATATCCCCAGCCGTGGTCCATAGGAATGCGATTCAATTTCAAATTCCTTCAGAACACTGGAAGATGGTTAGTTAGGAGACATCCATGCTTCTCGATCAGAAATCAATACCTAATTCCCAAATAATGCCAGCTTTTTACCATTTCAAAGTGAAGACAGATGGGGAAGCCGTGACAGGCATGAGCTTTTTGTAACGGCAATAAAACACAGGAGTAGATGAGGCCTAGACATAAGTGATTACAATCACACAGGCTGGAATGTAGCAGGGGAGCTCACTCTCTGTACACCCTCAGTCACCGCCTGACGGATTGTCCCACAAAATGGATGACTATGACGGAAGAGTCACAACAAATCCAGAGCAATGAGCCCTGACCAACCTCAGCCAAGAGTCAAAAAATCCAACATCTCCAATTATATTTCTCTTATAACTACAGGGAAAATCTATTAAGCACCTGATACAAACCCTATCTTGTGAGCATTAAGTTATTATATTAATTAATAATCTCTGCTAGCTGCAATGTTTTTGCTGTGGTTTCCTGTTCAATGTATTAACTGGTGCTGTCTGTGCCTTACATCAAAGATGTTTTCTGTGTATGAGAATATAGATCATAGAGACTTCATCAGAGATAATCATTGATTACCACAGATAACACAGCATATCAACAGTTACTTCCCCTGATGAACCCTCAGTGACCCCTACATGTCTCTGATACAGACTGTCAGTAACCTGAACCCCCCCCCTCCCCCAGGGAAATCAAGCACCTGCTCAGCCATTGGTTCCATATGGGAAACCTCCACAAACTCTGAAAAGACCCCAATATAAAGACCAATTGAGGGGTTCCATTTTCTGGAGGGCCAAAGATCCCTGTTATAGCCAAAGAAAGATCCTTTCATCTGAAAAATGTCATTACAGCCAAAAGTGAGTACCTAGCTGGTACCATCTGATACCTCACTTTGTCATGTTCCATTATTTCATTTGTTTGTGTACTTTAAGATATACAAGTTTGGCAGATCCTCAAAGTGAATTCCACAAAGGTTAACAAACCCTCTCCAGTAAATGGGCTGCACTTGGCTCTCGCTATTCACTCGAGTGTTTCTGTGGCCATTGCTATACCCCATCCCTTGTTTCATTCTTTGTTTACAGCCATCAGATAAGTGTTTATTAATTGTTTACATTATCTTAACATAACACAGCAAAAAATATGTGAAAAATCTGTAGAACCAATGATTTATACAAACTGCTGGTAAATTGGTTAATTGCTTTAGGAATGCTGTGCTTATTGGAAAATTATCTTGAAAAATCTAACATCACTTATATCATGTATATTGCGTAACATTTCCACTGAGTGGTACTAATGTACTTACTTTCCTGGTGACACTGGGACTGGTCTGGGTGGTGTGTGTAGATTTCAGTGACCCGGTTCTCACATGTTTCGTGTGGTCCCTCCGCTTTTTGAAATAGACAAAAAATAGATAAATCAGCGAAATAAAGGAGACAAGTACGACGAGGGACACTTCCAGAGTAGCAGAGGAGGAGTAGTAGAACGTCCCATAACCTCCCATCACACAGGAAGTCAGGTCCATGCCATGGGAAAATCCCCGTACTGTCCTCTCTATCCAAACGTCACTACCACAGGTCACTTGTAAAATCCATATTTAATCTAACATAACAATGGAGTCTAATTATAAACTTCTCTAGTAAGAATTCCCCAGTGGTGCCAAGTCTATATCGGCATATGTTCGATTCCTTAGAGAGTCAACAGCCCCAGACACACATGTGACTAAGCAATGTCCAGTTTCTCCCAACTGTCTGGTGATGAAGAGCTAGGTACCTCTTGTGAAATTTCCTCTTTGTGTCCTGAACTGAGGTCGCAATCTCTCCCCCCTCTGTCTTGGCACTGGGCTGACACAGTACTAAGCTGTGTTTATGGAGCTGACGAAGTTAACAAATGTCACTTGTTTCCCTCACTTTCTCCTGTTCAGAAAGGGGTATAATCTCTGTAAGATTGGTGTCAATGCAGAGAATATCACGGAATGCGGACTGAGAGAGAAAACCACATGGCCGGTTAATAGCACTCCTAAGGTCACTTAATACAGAGTAAGAAATTCACTACTTACTATGGAGAGCTCGTATCTCTTGTTATAATATTACCTCAGTAACAACTGATGATTGTAATGACTTTCACCCTCTGACACAGACTTACTAAAACACTTACACCAAGCCTAAAACTGCGGATAAATATCAGGAAATTGTTAAAACATCCTCTCACAAATAACACTGTAGGCCTACATCATCATATATTTCCTTTAGCTTTTGTATCAAATAAAATGTATTAACTCCATTTTGATCACAGACATTTCAGCTTGCTCCCACAAGCTCATAGTTCCAGTTACAAAATAACAAGTGTATTCATCCCATAAAATATTTCTTTGTACACAACTCAATGAACTTGGTATGTAGATTAGGGCAGAGAGAACAACACATTAAAATCGCTTGAAGATGATCTATGCAGGATTCCGGCATTACATAATACAGACAGGTGATTCTGCTAAACAGACGCGGGGGATTTCTATAAACTATCTTCCTGTTCATCTCGGACGACAGAAGCCACCAGTTTAAAATTACCATCACAAAGTCCACCAGTCAACTACTTTGAACTACTTTGACCTTGGACAACAAGTACATTCTTGGGCGGTCAGTAACATGAGCATTATACATCTACATGGATACTTATCACAAATTAACAGCTGACAAATAACCATCATCCGCACATGTGGACTTTAAAAATGTCTTCACGGCATCTGAACACTCAAATTCCTCTTACTACCAGTATTTTTGGGGTTTTTTAGGGTTTTTTTCAATGCACTCATCAGGTGCAATACTGTGGATGGTTCTGTTTGTTCTCAATGTCAGGGAATCCCCAATAGATAACTCGCCAGGGCGTATCAATCACTCAGTGATAGATCCACAATGCAACATTCCTCTCTCTGACCTACCAGTAAGTCTCCCCAGGCAGCAAACTTGTCCCTAATGGATGCAGTCTCCTGCTGGAGATTTTCCCAGTCCACTCAGCAGACAGATCACACACTCATTGCATAACGCAGCACACCAACCATCAATACATCAGCACACCAACCATCAATACATCAATTCACGCTACCTTTGTACCAACTTTAATAATGGCTGAATCAATGGAAAATTCAGACTTCCACTGTGTACTTCTTTTCAACTGGGCTGATATTTGAGAAGCTACAACAGGCTTGGAACAATATGTTACCAGTCATGACAAACAATCATTTAAAACACATAACAAATATGAACACATGACTTCATCAGTTCTATACAATATCCACATCGGCTGAAGTTTCCTGAGCACCTGATCAGTCAATACAATAGTACACAACCAATATCACGATCAGGAAAAAGCAAGCAATCGTTTAGCTGGAAGTAATTAGTCAATCATCATTCCACTAATTAACTTGGTAACTTCAAACTAATAAAAATTATGTTCCGTTTTCTTTGTGAATCTCTTAGCAGTGAATCTTCTGCCACTGGTTCTGTACCACTATGCCGCCTGTCTGTATATTCATCATTTATACATTACAATCACTAGACTTCCATGTTTATGCATACCAATAATTTAGTCATCACATGCCATATGCCATCAATCTACCTATTATCTACACATAATCAGCTCCGGTGTGCATGCGTGTGTATCATACAAAGACCCCTTACAATAAGGCACATAGACTCGAGGAATGCCAGTAGCCCAATAGTGCACCTCCATAAAGGGTGTCAAGTCCGACTTCCAAGTTCATCTTTGTTTCTCTGAATAAAAAAGCTGAAGCTTTCTGGTTTTATCACACTGCTCTGTTTAAATTTTACTCAGAGATCTTATCTAGCATAGAAATAATGGTGAAAATGAAGCAACTATAGCATTTTTTGAATAGATGTAATTCTAGTGATAATATGTTACCATGGCAGACAAATTCAATTAAAAATGCTTCCATAATCTTTTTACCGACAATCCTTTGGAAACAAGAATCTTCTGAGCACAAATTAATTAGTTTTATCCCACACAAGCTATTTCTAGAAATCAAAAGCCTGCATGTACCATTTTATTGGCATCTCGCATGGCAAAAAATCTCAAAAAATTAATGAGAGACAACCAAAATTATAAAATGTACATCAAGGTCCAAAGTTCATTACCTGGTAGCATAAAACGCTACTGATTTATAAATCTTGATCTTTTACATTTACTTGTCAATTGCAAAACTTTCAGGAGCATACATTAAAATTATTTGGTAGAGAAATGTTTTTCATATGGTTCATTATAGCTCACATAAAAACTGTTAGGAAAGCTAGCCTTGTTTTGTTTTTACTGTAGTCAGTATATATGCCAATTTACTGCTGCAAATATTTGACAACATAAAAACAACCATTACCAAGGCGATTTGATTTTTTTTTTCCCAGTCATTCAAGAACCATCCCCATTTTACCAATTTAAAAGCAATAATCCCTATACTTTGCAACATTCTCAAGTCAATAAATACCAAAGCACTGTCACAGAGAATATTGTATTAGAAGGCCATGTACTTTCCTCTCCCTCAAATCTCCTAAAAGTCAAATAATCCAACCTTTAGGCTTTTCTACTCGGATACATGCCAACTATCCACCAAATCTTCGTACCCCAACTATCCAACAAATCTTCGCATCCCAACTATCCACCAAATCTTCATATCCCAACTATCCATATCCCAACTATCCACCAAATCTTTGTACCCCAACTATCCACCAAATCTTCGTATCCCAACTATCCACCAAATCTTTGTATCCCAACTATCCACCAAATCTTTGTATCTCAACTATCCACCAAATCTTCGTACCCCAACTATCCACCAAATCTTTGTATCCCAGCTATCCACCAAATCTTCCTACTGTTGTAGCTGCATGGACCAGCTTGTAATCTGACGTGAGG
Source organism: Magallana hongkongensis (assembly GCA_016163765.1). NCBI lineage: Eukaryota > Metazoa > Mollusca > Bivalvia > Ostreida > Ostreidae > Magallana > Magallana hongkongensis. The sequence goes on from WFKH01011801.1 coordinate 2,562,374, forward strand.
TCACGACCTTGGGAGGTTTATCAGGGGGATACAGAGCAGTAGCAGTCTCAAGTGTCCCCTTACCTCACACCGGGAACAAAGCATACTTTGCTCAGCTAAAACACAAGACAGCATCCTCTTGTCGGCGTTAGGTAGGAAGTCTTGCTTCCTGCTGGTACACCACTCATCTCCTGTTAACTACAGGGACTTGGTCTACCTGATGAAATAAGTTTTCTGTAGCTTGTATCAGTAGTTTCTGTTTATCTTTTTAACTTTACCGCTGCTAAAAAGATGGGGAGAGGGAGGGGAAAGGGAGGAAAGGACTTTTACTTAAACTCTCTCCTTTGCCAGCAATCAAAATGTCAACCTTTTTAAATCAAAATGATTCAACTTAGAATGAATATTAAATATTTATAAAATCTAACATGCAATGTTATCCAGTAGTTTTTATCTTTGTCACTTACTGTTTGGGGTACGGGTGTCTGTGTAGAGATTTCTCGTTTGGACGAACCATCGCTGCCGTCTCGAACTTCTGTGTTTTGTTTCAGAGTCTGAAAAATCAAGAGAACAAGAGAGATAACTCCTTTAAACCCAGAAAAGCACACAGATAGCTAAAGAAAGACAACTCCAATAAATAAAGAACCAGACAGAAACAAAACATGCACTTCATAGTCATCTAAGCTGCTTCAAATGTTAAGGAGAATGGAAAGCAGTAAATCTGATTAAATGAATATAAAGCATATGGAGGGTTTTTACAATGCTCCTCTGGGGTATAATAGATAATAATAGTCTCTAGCTGAGCTAGGTAAATCCCCATCCCCAGAGAGTACGATATATAGGGCTTCGTTAGTACTGTACTACCATACACTGTACACAGTTACCTGCTCCAAGATCTCTTTATAAATTCTCTCCTGCAAGGGATGTGAATGAGGAATATATGACACAAGTCTACATAACACAAGATACATGATGTACTGGCATCTACTGCACCAGTACCAATAACACATGATATAAGCACCAGCCACAGATCAGCAATCAATATGATGTTCCAGTATCCATAACACATAATCTGTGATCAATGTACCAGTACCTCAACAAAACAAGGAAGTCCTACAAAGACAACAGTTTTGAAGCCTAGAAACAAGTGTTTCCACAATTACGGGTACTTACATTTGAGCCCTCTGATTTTAAACACTTTAAGGCAGAAAACATATCAATGTTTTTCCTCCAAAATGAGTTTCTGTGCCGTTTTGTCATTCTGTCTTACACTGAGCACTTTCATTCACAACATGAGCTGTACACACAATACCGAGAACCCACTCCCTGTGCTGTGAATGGAGTCTCTGATACACTGACAAGGTCACCCCAGAATGTCTTTACTCAATGAAGCATGATTCTGCTTTCATGACTTCTGTTACATTTATCCACATTCTTCTGATGTCATTTAAATTGGCAGTGGTACAGACTTCTCTCAGATTCACACTAGTTCCTCTGCTTCTGTTCCCACATTCTGACACCCCTGGTCTGAGGAGATCCAACAGACCCCAGAATGAGCCCGATATCTAATACACCCACAGACTTTAAGAGTTGGCCTGATATCTAACACACACTGAACTCTGACCCGAACCTTAAAATATCTTTAGGTGTGGGAAAAAGGGTCCCCCATTCAAACCGTACTAAAGAACAGGAAGTGAGGGAACTCAAGGTCCATACAGAGCATAATGGGCAGCCATTGTCCACCTTCATGAAAGGTTTGAGATAGGAATGGTGTGAGTCAGGCTGAGACATCCAGCAGTAAACACTGCAGTATGGTGTGGAATGTGTGACAGTTAGGGACTTAAGTAGAGCACAAGACCATTACAGTGGTACTGTGTGACTAGGATCTTGAAGGAAGACTTGGCTACTGTGTGGACTATGTTTATGTAGCCTTTATCACTGTGAGAACTGAATACTGAGAGAACTTAAAATATTATGTGTAATCAGGAAATCTTGAAGTGAGAAACATCCATTGTTATTAATTTGGCTACAAAAACTTTGTTTTCTATCTGAGATTTTCTCAAATTGTCCCATTTCTTATATGTTATGAAGTCAATAATCATTATCAATTTTTTGAAATTGTCTAATGTATGTGTGTAGGCATGTGACAAAGACAATCCTCAATCCTCAAGATGAATTACTGTGTGGACTTTACATCACAGGCACTAGGCTGGCAACTCTACACTGATCTTACACTGATACAGGCTGATAAGTTAACAATCTGTACTACATTAACATAGAACTAGTAAGCTACAAATAGGTCCTACAGTACACTAATTACACAGCAGTAGTTACCA
>WFKH01011801.1:2569946-2615285 GCA_016163765.1 Magallana hongkongensis
ACCTCTCTGTTAGTGTATTCACGCCTCTCTGTATTCACACCTTTCACCTGAGAACAATTAAGAAGTTCACACATGTAAGATAAGGTAAGCATATTGCAGCGATCTTGTTCAGGTAAACACTCAATGAAACATCAAAGCCCTAGTCACTGTGTGTGGCTTCCAATCAACACTCGCCATCCATACCAAGTTTAATGGTGATTGGCTAATTACCAAACAGCTTCCCATTCCTCATCACTTTGTCATCACCACGGTAACGACCTGACCTACTTAACCACTCACCTACCTACATCATCAACATTAACTGAATTTCAAACTCCATATTTCATAATTTCCACCAAGAATTTTTGTAAAAAAAGAAGAAAGCATCCACCGTAAAAAGGAGGGCGATAAAAGGATAGGGCATTACGGTGGTAGGATACAATGGACATATGGTAACAAACTTAGCAACTCATTGGTGTAAGTCATGGGCTGAATCATCTACATGGTGCTGAAATTTAATTATTTCCTACTAGCTAGTCAATTTAATTAGATCAACATTTGACCCAATTATGAAATGGTAAATGGGCCACATGTCTGTAATGTGCCAGGTCTGCATCTCATAGAGAACTGGCCTATATCAATGGAATCATTCGCCCCCAAACTTCTTGGCAACAAAACTCGTTTCTTTGGAGGAATACATCTGTATTTTGAAATCTTCAAGCCCAGGCAAAAATTTACAACATCTTAGCAATAACAGCCTCTTCCATGAACAGTCAACAACATATTTGTGCAAAATTATAAACTCTGGTACACAGTATAAACTGCCATTATTCATCTTGTGAGTGAGTATCTGAGTAAGACTGGTGCTTTTGTACACTATGTACACAAATGCAGCAATACAGAGTACATAGCTAAATTCTCCTCAAAACAAATTATTTTAACGTGTCTAGATTTTTTATAAAACCCACAGACAAGCAGCTCGGCATCAGCTATAATGAAAGACATTCCTGTGACTGGTTATGTCAGGCTAATTTGTGAGATGTGCTGCCCTCTCTGCTCTATCTGTGTTTGTGCAGCATCAAAAGCCAGAATCACACCATAAGTCTGATCACTGTCTTAACAATTCACCATTAATTAATGACATTAATTACTGATGATATTAAGTAATTCAGCATATGTTCACCAAGTTTCCCAGGGATTCCCTTATCTTTGTAACTACACAGAGAAATTAATTTTTCCCCTTCAGAATGATAATTTGACTGCTACAGTGATGCCATACTTTCTTATCATCAAAGCTTTGCTACCTATGAACCATTAGGACACATGAGAGCATTTTTGTACATGATATGTGTGATCCATTAAGACACATGATCTATCAGTGCACCCAGTCCCCCATTCATCTCACAGGGGTGTGCTCTTTTGATGGCAAAGACTTCACCCATTTAATCTCTTTTAGTAATTTTTATCCATTTCTGCATTCAAAATTTTTGAAACATTGCACTCAAACATGTCTAATATTTCATTAACATTTAAAAACCTACTGGGTTGTGCATGCAAGCAAGTAAAATTTCCTTTTTATTTTCAAGGGTTTTTTTTTTCTTTTTCAGAGCCTTCCAGCATGAAGAAACATCAACAAATGGAGCTCACAATCAATGAAACCTGGAGAATTCCCAAAGCCCATTACATCGCCTGAAACTGCCATCTACTGGAGCTGTGGGGAACCATGTTGCACTTTTGAGATGCAATGTTTACCAAACCATCATTTTTCTTTATTATAAGCCAGCCAATTTCTGCAGACTCATATCATTTAAGAACAGACTGGCTTTTTTGCATGAACCAATATTGACTACAGCGCTATGTTCAAATCTCCCTCTATACACCACTCACTCATCCCACAAAATGCTTCTTTGCTTTCAAAATTACAACACAGTATGATCAAGCTTCAGGGATTGATAGAAGGGAATAAAAAATACTCCCCTTCTTACCCTCCAGTTGTAAAAACAGGAATTCTATCACTCTGATAAAAGATGGACAGAGAGAAAACCTCACAGATCAAACAAGTGGCTTATCAATACATTTCAAAGCCCCCCTCCGACTTGGAATTCATAATCTTGCACGGTTCCTCTTATCTGTGCTTTCACTGCTTAGATTTTCATCTTCCGTGGTTTATAGCCAGTCATCTGTAGCTGTCTGTGAACAGCTATAAATCTACATTTACTTACAACTTGTAGATTTTCCAAAAATAAGAAATTTTAGGTTTTTAACCAATACCTCATGAAATTCAACCAAGTTGTCTTTAATTCTGTTTGTCAGCAAATGTAAAATAACTCTTGGGATTCCGACAACTTGTGTCAGAATCTTGATCAATGATGTCTTCATCAAGCCAGGAATAATCAACAACTTGAATGTCAGTAAAATTCAAAATTCCATCAAGTATAGCACTCCCATCAAAGCAATCCACTGTCAACAGTAGAATGAGGATAATCTTATGAGATTTATTACCGTAATCACATCAGAAATCTAACATCATGACATAACTGAGTGTAAATACAGGAAAACTGAATGAAGACCTGAAACCCATAAATGGTAAGTTTACACAGAGAATTAGAGTGAGCCATTTACTTACAGTCTCCAGTAGAGGTGCCCCAGCCCCTGGGATCTGGACGGTCCGTGTGTGAAGACCATTCTCATTCCTGACACAGCTTGACAATCCTTTCTCCTAAAACAGACCTACTCCAGTGTCTTCTAGTGATTCCAGAGATTGAGAGTGGTTTGGCTTCTTCTCCCACTGAATGAACTTCCGGCGGAGGTTTGTGAAGTGTCAGACATTTCAGGCGATTCTCTCTGACAGCTGGTTATTGTAGGCAGTCTTTGATGCCAATGTTTTCTTTGATGGTGAAAGAATTAGAAAACTTTCCATCCCTCTGCTCAGAGACAATCAGAGGGAGGACTTACCCCGAGGGCTGTTTATTTGCACGGAGTTTTTACACCACTTTCTTTCACCATATCATATTCCAGCAAACTGTTGAGAAGTTAATCTGATATCTTAAAGCCAAGCCAAAACTAGCCTCAGGGTCATGGCTCTTCACTTCAATTGCAAGCCTGCTCCACATAAATTGGAAGGATGTAGTTTCTACTCCTAAGTACTGCTGCAGATTATTTAGATCATATTACTTTATGACTTGTGAATCTGTACTTCAAGAGAATTATTACTTTTGTAATACCACTCTGAGTCTGTGTGCTCTGGCTGAAGACCTTCAGAACTCCATCAAAACATACACACAATATCCGGTATCTATTTTTTGCCAATCAAACATGAGTTGATGGGTTTTTGGTGGCACCTCCAGGAGTTGATGAGATTAACCTCTGGCTTCACCCTCAGTTTTTTAACAGGTAACAGCTGCTGTAGATGTGGGAGCTAAATGACCGTTGCTGACCTCCCACATGAAATTATATCATATCTACTCAGAGGTGTCGTAAAAGGGACTCAAATTTTGACAGTTCTTGACACAGGACAAAAAGCATATATCGTATCCAACAACTACTTTTTTTTGGCAACTTGTTGTGGCTACTATTAGCAAATTAAATTTTTCAGAAAATTTAATGTAATTACACATTGAGAAATGACAAACCTTAGGAAATGAATGTTGATAAAATATTTTTGTAATTTTTCATAATGCTGTTGTATTACAATATGCAACCATACAGATACATGTAGTTCAAAACAGGGTAATACTAAGCACATAAAACCATGGCTTGCAAAACAGACTTAACTGCTTATAAAAGTAATGGAAGTTTTTAATTTATTCTGACCATAAAATTCTTACTATAAAATTTTTAAAAATCTAAAAATTTCCCCATAATTAAATCCAATCCAACTGTGTAAACTATAAACACAGATTAATATTCTGTTCTGAAACTATTGAACAACCTAAGCAGATCATAACAGAGAATCCTTGGGGGTGGACTGGAGGGGGAAGGTGGTCTCAACAACCCCACAGGCCAATTCTAATTTAGAAACTTCATTAGCAGACTCAAAGAGGGATAACTCCATCTCCTGTTTTGACTCAACAGATTGTACAGTGAGAAGATAATTCAGCAGGTGCTTTTTCCAAGCATAGCTCTCTCCTGACTATATCAGCTAATTTGAATGAAATCATCTACAGGGTTTGTTTACATTCACTTAAATCAAACAGAAAACACTGACAAGGTAAACAAAGATAACGAACTAAGCATCCCTCCACAACAGCTCACTACTGGGATTTCCATTCACTCAAACCTATCAACACTGGAGATGGCTAATTAGGCATATTGTTAATTAATGAAGACAGATAGACAAAATGTAAGAGTCAAGAAAAGCCTTGGTAGGAGATCTGAGGCTAATATTAAAGCCATAAAAGATATTAGGACCCGTTCTTTCACTGTTTTGGTGCTAAATTTATTTCTTAAATCAAAGTTACAGCACTGTATTTCTAGAATTTCAGCATTAGTTGGATGCCTTGGATTTGAATCTGATCAAACCCAACTCTTGCACTTTTAGTCTGGCTGTGATTTAAGAGCGAGCTCTTTCTAAAGTGTGCATCTCAAGTCCTATTATAGGATCAATATCAAAATCATTACATCCACTTTATAGAGGAGGAAAAACTAAGCATAAATCATGTCAAAAGACGGCAACACTGGATTCTCTTGTGGTAACATGAACTATACTGGAAAACAGACAGTACACCTCAAATTCTTAAATATGTGATATCTAAAATGGAGAACTAAATAAATTTCAGAGAAAAACAGAAAATTTAAATGTAATAATTATAAGCTAGTTCTATATAGGCAAATTAACATGTATTTAGTAAATATTTCAATTATCTACACATTGATCATGAAAATTTGGTGGGTCTACATCAACAAATTCCATCAGTACCCATAATGCCTTGCAAATAGATTAGAGATCAGTCAGCGGTTTCCATCGTGTGATAAGTCATGTTTTATGGAAATGGTAGAGTTAGTAACAGCGTCTGGCAGATATTGTTAATGTAATCCGGGTAAGCCAAGTTAAATTACCAGTAACTGACCTGAAAAACTCTGTGAACTTACATCTTCTATCTGTATAACAACACAAATTAATATTAAAAGTGATCATCTAAAATTTTAGAAAATATGAATGAATAGGAACAGGCAATTCAAAATGCAAACCTTTTTATTTTTGGTTTCTGTTCTTGGCCCAAAGGGCACAGAAGAACCAAAAACTGAACTGCACTGTAATACAGCCTGACATTACATCTGATATATTATAGAAACTGTTAAATCTCCGAGCCTACACAGAGTCACAGACACAGACAAACATACCTACATACTATCCATGTATAGACACTGAGCCCCCACTATCAGACAGAGACAATATATAATTACAGAAACTGGGAAATTCCAAAACAAGAAACAATCTTTTATTTATGTTTTTTTTCCTGGGTCTATTTTATTTGGGTTTTCATTACCAAATATTTTATTTACTGAGTGGCCAAAGAACAAGTGGGAATTCTGCTTCTAGAGAAAGATCAGAAAGAGCAAAACTAGTGACAATGTTCCATCAAAAAGTGTAACTGGCTATTAATTAAAATTTCTTGAAATCTTAATGAGTAGATGCCATATTTAGGATCAGTTCAGGGTCTGTAGGTACAGCACAAATAAAACATGTACTAGTATCTAGTCCAGGGGCTTTACATTATTCACCACATGCTGTAGAAATAGACTGCATCTCCTGTAGAAATAATGCACCAGCCACAGTCCAGAATATGCATATTCCTTGTATCAAAGTCCAGACTAAAGACCATTCAATATTGACATTTAATAGAAAGAAAAATTATACAAACAAGTTTGGTTTTTTTCTGGAGATCCCAAACTATGATATCAGAATTGATTAAAGGGGAGGGGCAGCAAACTAAATTCCTTGTTTGTGTGGCTTGGTATCAAGTAATATGAATATCTACCAGGGTTGTGGTCAAAATACAAATCTACATTGGATAAAATAGAAACACAAAGAAGTAGATGTGCTTGACACCAGACTCCTGGGATTGTGTACGTTTAGTGAGACAATGCACACAGGCAACAGGCAACTCATGGTGAGGGAGTACTATACAAAGCTGGAATAATTATCAGATTCCTCACCAAATTCTGGCAGTCGTTGCACAAACAAAATAACTGGAGCCTGCACTATGTGTGGTTCTACATGTGGGAACTCCGTCCTGGGAAAACATTGTCAGTAGAAGGGCTGCATTTATCTTCATCAGAGTGTCTGAGTCTACATAACAATGGGGTAACACAGCTACTGAACAGACAACCCAACAATGGGTAACACTGAAGAGATAAGTCACTCACGGTTATTGAACAGACAACCCCAAGAAAGACAGACAGACTGATTAAACTCCTACTAAACCTCAGTTGACCATCATTATCTCATTACACACTATAAACAAAAGTAGAAGACCCTCTTGTGTTGACTTAATTTCAAACATTCAGGAGTTACACAAGGTAGAGCATCAGCAACTGACACCATGGATATAGACATTTGATTTCATATGTTTAAAGGGTAATACCTAGAGTACTTACATTTTGACCCCAGGGGGAGGGTCCCACACACACTCCCCGGTGGTCAGGTTGGCATACATGTGCTCCTTGCTGCGGGGCTCGATAATCTCCACCCACTCCCATCTACAAAACACAGATATCAGACAATTAATATCTATGATATCTACAAAAATCAGATTTTTGAAAAAAAGTTGTATTACACCCCCAATACACAGTTATCAGATTATCAATATTAATATACATTATAGCTACAAATATCAGATATCATATGATCAACATCTGACCATAATATCTAAAAATTTCAGATATCAAACATCTAAAAACATAGATAACAAACTTTCAATATCCATGTCTAAAAATATTAGATATCTAAAAACAAATGTAGTACATGTACATCTAAACATGTACATACGGTATACCATTTGTACATTTACCAATTTGAAAAAAAATCAGCTGAACAAAAGAGCTAACAAATAATCAATAATCAATATCTAAAGAACAGTTATCAGCAATAGTCTGACTAGTATTTTCTACAGGGCCCAGATATTACTGCAAGAGATAAGTTTTACTAAATGGACAACTGTGTGAATTTTTTTGTACATAAGAGTCAAAAGAACTGTGTGAATTTATATGTACAGAGAGCCACAATACTGTACATGTAGATAGTCAAGTGTGGATGCCTCATTCAATCAATGGTGAATATTGTTATGACTGATAATGTGCTACTGTTTAATCACTTAAACATTAAAACAGCACACAATAACAAGTCTCAGTATGATTGGTATACTCCATATACTACCCCATGGGACTCAATAAAAATTAAAATTCTCAAAGAATTTTCACTAAAATCATGACTCATATTGTAGCAGTGGGCCTATAACAGAGTTTTCAGCACTTAAACCCTGCCTGTCAGACAATTTTGATGATTCAATGATATTAGCATACTGCTGGATCAGCTGTTTATAGTCTGTCCATAGGGTTATTGAGCTGTATGTATACAGAAGTTACACTCCATAACTTATCAATGTATATACCTCTATTACAGAACCATCTTCTGACAAAAGGACAATGTAATTGCTGGAATGGGACTCACAGATTAGTCAATAATCATCGGACACATGGCATGTCTCCCAATGAAGACATATGTACTAATGTTTTGGCAATGAATACACACATTCCTAGACAAGAGAGAGCTCATAATTACACAGACAGAAGATGACAGATAGGCTGCCACTCAAAAGGTCGCTCCGATCAGCTCTAATCTTTTACCTTTAAACCTGTGTCTACCTGTCCAGGTGAAGCTCTCCACCAACACCAATTATTTTAACCACCAACTCAAAAAACCTGTCCTATCTATTAATAGCCTCTAAATCACAGAATTTGGTGTGATAATTCCCCCCAAGACCTATTTCTACTATACCAAATGCTTTATCCCATTCTATCTACACTACCCCTCAAGACTAACCTCCCTTCCCTTAAAGTTGTTTACCCGTAAGTCCTGTTGAAGTAAAGCCGATGTGGTTGTTCCAACTCCATCGTTTTAGAGTCGAGGTTCCGTCACATTTTACGGAGGGGAAATCGGGCACACTTCAACCTCAGGAAGTCCCTGGCGACCAGCCAACTTTTACTTTCCTTTTTACTACTCAGCATGAACAACATTGTTACCAATCGGAAAATCATTATTAAATCCTCCTGCTTAACATTTCACACAGAAAGTCAGATTTCATTCTTGTAATCTAAGACACCTGTTGATATAGAAGTAAATACAAATCCTACAGTCTCCCCACCTCTTGGAAGCCACAATCGATACATCAACAGTCGGGTCCTGTTACAGAAACAAACTCCCTTCTCCTGGTGTCAGGGTCCACACAGAGAACAAACAATAGATCTCCCCATACGACCTCACCGTGCAGAGTGTATCGCCTTAGATCAGTGACAATGTAATCAATGCATGTGTGGCTTATTTTATCACTCTTCAATCATCAGAGGACCTGTGGAATTATGAATTCTCTTTGAAGTGTTTCCGGTATGCAGATCACTCCACTTTTCCATTCATTCTAATTTGCTGACCTTACAAAGAATAAGACTTAAGTGTTTATACTTTGTTTTTGTATAATTACAAAGTATATCCTGTCTTTGACACAAGCCACTTTTCTGTCTGTGAGTCATAAACAGTTTGCATTTTAAGCAAAACACAATTCAGAAACAAACAAATCAAGTGTAGTACTAGACGTGGCCTCCACTACGATATCAACGGCTTGTTGTGTCATGTGATCCTCTGAATACTCCATGCCTCCTCAGGACCAGAACAAACTTGAGCCCACCAAAGAATGTCTACATTTTAAGTGGCCATTGAGAGCCCTCTTCAGAGGGTGTTTAGAATTACCAGAGAGACCCAATGCTCCACTACATGCACAGGTGGCCGTAGATCTGTCGCATGGGTGGCTGTTATCTGTACATCAATACCAGGGCTCTTTAAACAACACAGGCTTTACTAATTTACTTATTTTTATAATTAATACCATTTGGAAATCTGAAACATTTTAACATTTCAAAATTTTATAGGCATAGAGTTTATTTCAATTAAACAAGGAAACAAAATACTCTTTGGAAACTGAGAAGTTTTAGATGAAAACAAATGAGCTAGATTACCCTTTAGTTAATAACCTAAACAAATTTACATGTAAAATCCATGCTACATAACTGATGGAACATTATATAACAACTCTAACTTAGTCGGTGATTAGGAATTCATTAATCCAAGCCTGTATCGGATATATTCGGCAGGCATTATAACATATATAAGTGCAATACAGACAGATAAATCTCAACTGTGACCCAGATTGCTTTCCCTATGAAAATTTACAGCTGTTTCTAAAACAATGACTATCACAATCTCAGGAAATTCTAACATCCCAGTCTAATTATAGTATGCAAGTTCCACCATCCATCTGGAGGGACAAAGTTTAAGGATACTCCTGCCTCAATCTGTTAGCAGAGAGTAGTAGAAAGAGTTTTCGCCCCCCCCCCCCCCCCCCTCCCCATTCAGGAGACATCCCCCTGAGTTAAACAATCACATTAATTTCCCAATATCACAGTTTTGTATCAAGCCTCCATTATCTGTATTCATGACCAGTATGCATTCCATTAATAGGAAACCTTCTGTGTATAGGGAGAGCAATGAAGCAATGACCACATCAGCCAGTAATTAATATCTCTGTACCCCACAACAGATGGTCAGCCCTCATCTGCAGCTCCATACCAAATAGACAAACACCCAAACCTTACAAATATCCCAGCCCTCATCTACTGCTCTATGGTACCCAATACACTGCAAGACTAACACCCAAACTTCCAAAAACCACCCAAAACCTCACACAGTCATCCTGTTAAACCCTTGACAAGTCAGAAAGGCTGGCGACTTTTAAAGCCACATAGGAAAGATGGGAATTAGTTCAATGGAACACCGGCCAATTTTTAACAGATTATTTGGTTTACAGGTCGGATCTGTCACTGGGCTATATTAAACACCGAAGTCCGAACACACAAATAAATGTTGATTCAACCACATACTTAATCCTTCCCTCCAAATATTCCCCCGACTTAAATCCCAAGGAATTAAAATGCCTGGAAATTTAATGTCCAGTAACACAGGTGGGTATAGGTAACCGGCAGACTAATCAAAAGCAATCAATAAGCTCACACACATAACATCAAATAGATTCATAAATCAACTTGAATGCTTAATTGTGAATGAGTTTACATTTCATTTCAGACATTTGCCCGTTTTTCCAGATACCGTAATATGTAAGAAACAAAATGCAGGGCAAGAAATTATATGTACACAATATTCATGATGGGTTTATCATTATTTGAAATGAAATGCTGGTATGTACCTAGGCCAGCCAGGAAGTCTGAATTAGAGACAAATGTCTTCATTGGCTATTGAATACTTTTAGTCTGTTGTATGTTATAAAAATAAATAGATGACCACCTAAATTTCCCGGTTGGTTGTTCCCACTCCTTCCTTATTTTTTCTAAGAATTAAAATTTGTTTACAAGACTGCCCAAGAGAAGGGAAGGGCATTTGATTATCAGGTTGCAAATAGACTGGGATTAGACTTTGTAAAGACCGACTATTCTATTGATTATATGGCAGTCAGTCTACGAAATATGACCCATCATATCAGACTAATATGAAATGTTATGATGTCAGACAATCGTATTACAATTAGGAAAACTGAACACTTAATCTACTGCCTTATTATTCCACTTGTTTCCCTTAGTTCAATCATAAAATACTTCTCCCATTACTGAAAATTTCAGAGGTTTTCTCTGAACATTTTGAGTTTGATTCCAAAATTAGTTGGTCAACTATTTCCTGCATCCTTAAGGTTTCTCCACCCTTAATGTTTTTATGGTTTAATCTGTGTAAATTTTGTTTAAATTTGAAGATTAATATGTAAACAATCAAATTGAACTTAAATATTGGTATGTTGCAAATATTTTGTTCATGCTGTAGGAGCTAACACAGGTACACTATCAGGGCAATTATAGCAACGACTGCTCTCCAATCAAACATCACATTTATTTTTACTGATTTAAGGAATGAATTCAATATTTATTTGTTTTATTCGATATAAAATGGTTTGGGGCAGTTTACGCTTTATAAACCCCAAAGCGGTTAATAAAAAAGCGTAAACTAATAAATATTGAATTCATTGCTTATAATTTAATTTTTTTGCTCTTAATTGTAGATAAAAACGGTCATTTGACCTTAAAAATAACGTCAAACTGTACAAAATTCAAACGTAGCGTCATGCGGATTGATACGTTTTTGACGTTAGTCTTACTATGACGAAGGCAACATTCTTTATACGATAAAGAATAATTTTTTAGCCAATCAGAAAGCGCGTTACAACCAAAATTAAATTATTTCGATATAATAAAGCAATTTTTTAAAGAAATTAATCGCAATCTTTTATTTTATGTAATTTAACATTTTAAGGCCATTTAAACTTGCCAGTATGAAAGCTATCACATTAACTATGCAGTTTGATACAATTTTTTAACCATGAATAAGTACAGTTTAGCAACATAAAACGTCTATGACTTTTGAAATAATGGTTCAAACTCACTGAAAATTGGTACATTTGTAATTCATTATATATCCTATCGAAATCTGCAAAGAAATGTTTACCTTGCCAGGTAAAAAATTATGAATTGTAGTCTCTGTCAAGTTTGCCTATGTACGGTTTTATCAGTTTTTCATTGAATTCAGCAATTTCAACTCAATCTACTCTCTATATATTGCTAAACATTAGTGTCATTTCACTTTACATAGCTTTAAATGTGTTAAACACAAGTATAAATCAAGAAATATTGGCAAAACCATGCATCACATAACACTAATATTATAACCAATAACGGTAAAATATTCCGGAATGCTTACCTTAACTATGGCATTATTACACAATAGTTTTACTAAAAAAATAATGCACAGGACTTAAGGTTTATAAGTAAAATCAACAGACATTTTGGATTGAACTACTGATCATGCTATTTTATATTCCAAGAGTTTGATCATGACATCAAGTTTAAGTAGGTTACAATTTTTAACTGTGGGCTCTTAGACTTGCGATGGATTGGATGGTTGACATGATAACGGTACCTACCCTTCCGTCTTGTAGCGAGAGAACATCCCATTGGGGCGACAATAATGACGATGTCGCCGGTGGCAGTGACAAGGAACATAGTTCCCCTGTAAATCCATTTTTGGTGCAAACATGGGTCCACTCTGTGCATTGTAGCTGTACATTTTTAAATAATTAAAAACGAAGAGAATCACGCTGTATCAGTTTCCTGGACCCACAGCACTGGGGAATTCTATCCACGATATAATTCAGTAAAATTCTATCCACGTTATAATTCAGTACAATTCTATCCACAATATAATTGAGCGTAATCGAGGACTAGCGACAGAAATTAGAAAAGGTTTAAGTATGAAATATAGAGTTTCTGCGAATGATACAGAACCCTTTTTCCTGGTCGAAGGCCAGACAGATACACAGAATCAACAGTTTCTGACAGTCTTTTATAAATACATCTTCTGTCTTGTCAGAACCAATGACGGCTCTCTATAACAGAGTCCAGTCCATTATTCTGAATTACATAATATTCAAATCATCCTAAGATTTTGTTGCATGAAAATAAAACCCAATCAAAACCAGAATAACATAAATATTCCACTGTGTTTACAAGGACTGATGCCGATTGTTCACAAGAGAAATTGCACAAAATCTGCCCATTTCCTAGATACGACAATTCCTGTCACTTCCAGTTTGAATCACAGTACAAATACTTCTGTACGTGTTTCATAATATTCCATGAAGTGAATCCTGGGAGGATTGGAGCCAGATAAAGCTGTCTGTTTCATTTTTCTCCGTTTCCTGTCTTTTAGTGAAGTTTGAATCAGACCGAGTCAGGAATAAAGTCAGAGGTGAACGCTGATCCCTTGCATCTGCCGACCACCAAATAATCAATGGTGCATCCTTTCTCACTCCCTCACTAAATCCACATGCTGATTCCAGCCTCCAATTAACACCACATAGCATTGTCCAGCCTTCATTATTCATTAAGCCACAAAAAGCTAATCAGCTGCAAGTACTGGGGTTGCTTCTCCAATCACTTCAAAGTGTCAATTCTGTTTGATTTCTCAAATTTACCGCAAACTCTATGCTATCTCTTCCCCTTTGGCAAATAATTTGGTACCAGACATTGGATTGTCAAATGGTAACTACACTAATATCTTCGTTCAAATCAATGCATGTGAATTCCCTGGTAAATCAGTAAGCCTGACTTAATATTTAACTTCACAGATAAATACTGACTTTATGATTAGAACTCTGTGTCACGCCTCATCTTCTGAACTGGTTCAAGGAATATTCAGCATCTAGATCATCAGGCAAACATGACTCCTTGAGATACAATATCTACATGCTGTGAACAATGAATGAATTTATTCTGGCTTCAGTAGTGTCCATGTTCACATCGGTGGGAGTGTTGACTCCTGGTAAACAACAAGCTGTACATATATATACACCCTGGCTATCTGACCACCTTGGACACTATGAGACAGAGCCCTATTTTTTACGTCAATAAAATGGCTGTAATTCCTGATCAATTTTCATTATCCTGATCTGACATACATAGGTATGCTGGGCTTTAAACTCCTGGTTATAAAGATCTTGCTTACAAGGTGTTGCGTTTTCACATCAAACCGAACCCTAGATCTGATTATAATGCAAACCTGATATTTAATAAGCCTAAATCAAGACTCCTGGATGCAGCTGAGAACAAACTACAAAGACTGGTAGAGTGGATAATAGAATCTTCTCCATGCTCAACCAACCAAAGATGCATTGCTTCCAATCCTAATAAAAGTGGAAACAAGTGTGCCTGTCAAATTTTTCAATTATATTTCCTGCTCCTTTTTAACATGCCACCCAGTTACTCAATCTGTCTTACTCTCCTGATTTTGATGTGCAGGTAGTTTTTTTTTTTTTACCGTAATTGGGCCAATTACTGGTATCTGTACAGAAATCACTAGGAGCAAACACTGATATTTATCTAGAACCTGCCAATGATGGCTCACTCCTTGTTCAGAGCAAAGAAAGAGTTGTCCCATTCTGATCCCAGGGAGCCATGGTCCGAATCCTTGACTGATGTGAATGACAGTGGCACTCAGATCCCATCATGGGACTAATCCCTTGTATTGTAAGATAGAGGGAAATGTCTGATCACAGGGCTAGATAAGGAAATGCACTGATCTAATTGTTCAGAACCCATTGACGGACTTCTAAGGGTCTGTTAGTGTTAATTGATAGGGGTGGTGATTGAAAAAAAAATGTCACTATGATTCATCCGACAAATTAAAACCAGGCAAAGAATCATACTTTTGTCCAAATACATTCCAATTATATAAGACATCCAACAAACAATCTACATAGGATTGGGGGGGGGGGGGGTTGTTAAGAGAAGCAGAATATAATTCATGTCATAAACTCCAAAGTAATCAAACCCCAATGTGGACCTTTAACAACATAGAAATTCTTATTTACAGCATGTTGATATGCCCCTTCAGAAACGTGTCACCTTGTTGCTGATATTGGGTATTGATTTCTGACTGCTGTGGAACCAATACCAGGGCCCCACTGTGTCCCGTGGATGGCCACATTCTGGCAGGGTATTGGTTATCGATGGGGAGGATCTCCCTGCCATATGTTGGCCTATTCAATCCTCGTAATCATCTCTGTGTAGTTGTACAGTCAGTGTAAACAATTCACACATTAGTTCAGCTTGTAATACAGCATATCAAAGTGTATCAGAATACATTACAGTTTTACAGCAACAACAAACACAAAATGAGCTCTACTTCTACAATTTTATGATATCTGTTCCTTTTTGTTCCTTAGCTGTAAAATGTATATTTCATTTACAGACCCATTCCAATATTTATAAACGCAAGGATACAAGTAGCATTATTTTTTATCTTCAAAAAGCAAAGAAATTATTGTCATATTGATAACTAAGACTTGACTTGTGGGAATCATGAAAAATCCTTATCAGTATGGGAGTCTTTTTTTTTAAGGAGTTATTTCTCTTTTGATAGAAGAGCAGATTCTGCTGTGGTAGATAGCTCTGAGTAAGTTCCTATCAATTCACCTAAGCTGTTAGCATCACATCACATCAAGGCTAATTAGAACAAGAATGGGAGGAATTTAACAGCTCTACTGCATTATACACAGAAAGGCTGTGTGAAGGCTGTGTGAAGGCTGCACCAGTTAGCCACACCAGTTCTCTCCGTGCCTGTCTGATATAAGGTGTTGTACGTGGAATAATAAAGTGAAAGTCTGCAGTCACACAACAAACAAATCCTGGTCATCTGTCAAACTGCACACCGCAACAGAAAACCATTAAATTACCATACACACGACTGCTCAGTGCTAACCGTGCTAGACCCAGACAGGACTCACTACGACTAGAGTCAGGTCACTCTGTACTTTAGAATCCATGAATTTGTAACTCATTGTGTACCTAAACATTAAGACAGACTGCTTTATCTTAGTACTAATGATGCCCTGATTTCTGCAAATGTAAAAATCGCCTGGTCGTGACAGAAACAATGTTTAGCTGCATAGCAACTGTTCCATACATAACTAGTATGCTCTAAGATGTATGGCTGTACAGGTACATGTTACTTATGATAAGGAAGGTGAAAACATACAGCAAGCACCTGCAGCTATAACAGGACTTAGATCTAATCTTAGTGCAATACATCAGTTATAACTATCAAAAACCACACAATTACAAAATTTGACAGCTACACCAATTATGTAGATCTGTTTACTTGTGTATTGTATATAATCATTACCAAAGGAATGAAAACATAACATAACCTGGACAGAGAGACTCCCTGCCCCTGACAGTTTGTGGACTGAGGTGACTTATGCAGGATTAAGAGTGATGGTCAGTCATGGCTGCCCAGTGCATGCCCCCTCCAGGCAGGGGCTAGCGTGTACCAGCAGCACAATTTCTCCATAATGGATCACCCTGACCTACTTCTAGGAGCTGGACAAACATTATATGTAATGAGCAATATACATAATTCCAAAATCAGTCCTGCTGTAAGCAAGATCGTTTTACATTAAAATACCAATTCCACTAATTTTCTTCCTCAAATATGATGATTTTATAATTTGGACCCTGCAATACCACTCTCCAGTAAAATGTTAAAGTGTCCAGCTCATAATGTCAGCATAATAATATGCTTAATCACAATGATTGGCATATGGATGGATTTGTGTGGACATTACTTTAAAACAAAGCATGAATTCATTTCAATGTCACAAACTCTATTGAGATAAATTCTGTTTTTAAAGATTTTGTAACATAGTTATGTTATCTTTCTTTCACTATAAACTAGAATTTAAAGACATTTGAAGGGTTATCTCATAGATAAGAGAAGCACAAGGAGTATTAAATGATTGATAATCTTTATGCCCCTCTAATGATGCTTTGTTATGACTTTAAAAGTATATTACATAAATTTAACAACCATTTTAATGTACAGTGCAATATTACATATTCATTTATGATGAATCTAATTAAAAGAAAGTTAAACATTTCCTTTATGACTTAACTCGTGAGATGTAATAAACTAAACATAAATTTAGAAATTATATATATATATATACACACACACACACACACACACACACACACACACACACACACACACACACACACACACATCACTGGTCTAAACTTTTGAACTTGTTCGATACATAAAAGAAATCACATTCTTGCAATATCGAAATCAATACACCAATAAAGATTTGTAATTTTTCCATCATAACCAAAAGTTTTAGTTTATTTTTGACAGTTTTGAGTTGAAAAAATGAAAATTGCAGAATAATGGGTTTTTTTCTTCTGATCAGTCAGCATCTCAACCTGATCACTGGGTCCCTCAATACACGACTTATAAGTCAATGAAGCATGAAAAATCAATTACACTGGCCAGAGACAGATGGGAAACCCATGAAAAGTGCATTGTTTGCTCTCAATCAAACGTATGTAGCGACAAAATCGATATACCTTGATTTTAAGTTGTGTAATCAAAAAACAGGCTTTGACATTTCATTGTGGCGTGAGCTATTGCAAATATGCATCTAATTATATTTACAAGAACAACAAAGTTTCCCCATATGAAAATAATAACAGATTGTTTACCTTTCTGCCATTTTCCTAACGATGTGTGATGAATGATAAAGTTGTTATACACGCATAAAACAGTGTCATTTCGCTCAAGTGGACGTTTCTCCTGCATTCAATGATTCAGAGGCCGCCATCTTGGCATCCCCGGCGTTGTTACGCTAATTTAACACAGCAAATTGTTTATGCATGCGACAAATTTTACACTCATGCTCTCAACAAGATCTTGGAAAATTCATTCTAGAAATCCATACACCATTATCGGGTTTTAATTGATGAATTCTTTGGTTGATTATGCCCATTTCGTACGCAAGCGCAGTCACTACTTCCTTTATCAATTCTTGGACTTCCTGTTTACAACTTTTCTTTTGTTGAATGTCGGCATGATATCTTAATTTTCTAACATAACTGTACCTAAGCTTCCTTGTTATTGAGTTTTTTCGAAGATGTGATCAGATTTGGTCCTTTTTCTTCCTGCCATTGTCTGATTCGAGGTTACTTTGATCAGGGTTTTGGGTAAATCGACGCACCGTTTTGATCAGGCTCTTCATAAAGACAGTGAACAATCAATTTTGTGTAAGAGATCATTTTTCTACACAGTGTATTCACCTAATTACTAATGTGAAATAAAATCGTAACCATACACCTACATAATCTAACTATGATGTCTGATGTCTTGGGTTGAATCCTTGTAAAATATTTTGAAAATCGTCTTTCAGTTCCATGTTTCCAAAAATGAATTTTGGGTCGAGTATGGAGAGACTGGAAGAAGTGTCTATGGAGGAATGGAATGACAGACTTCAACAAGTGCATCCAACCCGGGCAGACATGAACAAACTAGTCATGAATTATCTGGTCACAGGTATATATAATCATGTTGGACACCACCCGAATGGAAAAATTGACACATAGAATTTTTGAAACGAATGTTTTATTATGAAGCAAACGTGTCAGAGTACTTACCCCAGTGGTAAACATGATGCACTTTTTCTTGACTTCAGAGAAACGGAATCAAAGATTAAAATAAAAATGAGTTCCATTTAGTAGGTAAAATAGGTATACCATTCAGGCATTTAACCACCAAATGGGAGTCAAACCACCAAACAGGCATTGACACATAGAATTTTTGAAACGAATGTTTTATTATGAAGCAAACGTGTCAGAGTACTTACCCCGGTGGTAAACATGATGCACTTTTTCTTGACTTCAGAGAAATGGAATCAAAGATTAAAATAAAAATGAGTTCCATTTAGTAGGTAAAATAGGTATACCATTCAGGCATTTAACCACCAAATGGGAGTCAAACCACCAAACAGGCATTGATGCCCAACCTGATAATATCAGATTTCTCAAACTAAAAATTTCATATTGACGTCTTTGGAAAAAAATGAAGTCCCATCATATTTTGCTAAGAAATACTAACATTTCGATTACTGTAAAAGTGGTTATTTACGCTGGTGGTAAAGTACACATTTTCTATAGTCAAACAATACGCGTGGGTATTAAATACACACTTGCATTATTTTTCTAGAAACCCGTGTTTGATTTTTCATAAAAATATGTGCTTGATGAAATTTCAAAGCTAAAGGTCCTATCATTGTAATTTTTGTTTTGTTTTGCAGAGGGTTTTAAGGAAGCTGCTGATAAGTTCCAGAAAGAATCAGGGGTACAGCCAATGGTAGACCTAGAACAGCTGGACGAGCGAATCAAAATCCGCGAGGCAATACAGGAGGGACGAATACAAGATGCCATCTCATTGGTCAACAGCATTCAACCAGAGCTACTGGACAATGACAGATACTTGTATTTTAGGTTACAGGTAATGTTGAGCCTAGATTAAACAGGGTTATGGTTGTAAGAAGAAATACGATAGTGTGTTTCCTATGTGTTAGATTCAAGTGATGGTTTAACTTATCTAACTTTTTATCTCAGAATTCAAAATACCTGTACAATGTACCAGGGTTCGACACTAACTTTAGTCCGTTAGTCACAGACTAATAGATTTTAATTCGGACTAACAAAATTTCTGTCTAGTCAGTCCGATTGGACTAATAAAAAGTTCTGCTTAAAGAAATTGTCTAAATTATCAAGTGCGATTGTCAACATTTTACTTGAAACCCGACTTTATTTTTAGCATCTAGCATGATGCAAATTGATATGATACATTGCATGGTTATAGAGTTACCGAACGAAAACAACAGAGGTATGCAGGATGTTATGGGTGACTTGATTATTTCTATGCCCTACGGGGATGTCCGAGAAAATAGGTGACAAGCGCACGTGTTCACAACAACGGCTTCGGTAGGGACACTTAGGTGTTTAAAAAAAATAAAGGTGAATCTTCTGTGAGTTGCTTAATTTAATTGAATTATGTTTAAATCATTTGTCATAAATTTCTTATTACTTATAACTGATTTTTAAAGAACTTGGATAACGAAAAGAACATGAAAGCTCGAAGCCCGGATCTATTGCACAGATCTATTTATAACATCTGTAATGGCGGCATACACCATGTACATGGAGATAGTGAATACGCAGCTCATTGCTATGTACTGAATAGTACAATACAACTAGGCCAGTGCTACACCTGTAAGGAAAACATATTAAAAACACAATGTTGTGTATATTATGCGCCCCTTTCTCACATACTCTATCAAAAAGTCTGTATAATATTTAGAGTACTCAGAATTGAGGGCGAGTAGTACTGAGAGATAGATATTAGGCAAAATACGGTTATGCATTTTAATTTATTTTGGACAGGCAAATAAAATTGTCTGCAGACAAGTTAAAGTAAACAGGCACTACTCCGGCTGGACTAATGCATAAACAAGTTAGTGTCGAACCGTGTGTACTTGGTTTTTTTTAATTCTTGTACAATCAAGATACATGTATATACATTTCTTTTTGGAATGTTGAATATGTCATGGTTTGATGGAAAACCAAGTCACACAGTCTGAAGATTAAGATTATCCAAAATTTACCTTCTCAAAGAAAAATTAGATTCATTTTCTATAAATATTCTGAATTCATTATTTATGAAAAGGAAATTAAGGAGGCTGGTGGTCAACAAATTAGCCATCAGATCTACCTTAAATTTTTAGATATGATGTCTTTAGCTATAAACTATTATCGAGTAAACAAAAAATCCATATATTTTACCTTTTAAATTTGGGCACTTATATAGAGCTCTCCTTTTAAAGGAGATCAATACAGTCTTAAAATGACCACGACCATCGAGTCCTCTTAAGAGTGAAAGAGTAGGAAATACTAAAAGATATTCATTTTTGTTTTTCCAGCAACAACAGCTAATTGAGCTGATAAGAGAGAAGAATGTAGAGGCAGCACTCGAGTTTGCTCAGACTCAGCTGGCTGAGCGAGGAGAAGAGAACCCTGAGATTTTGTCTGAGCTTGAGCGTACTCTGGCACTCTTGGCATTTGAAAGTCCAGAGTTATCTCCCTTTGGGGAACTTCTTCATCCTTCACAAAGACAGAAGGTATTTAGACAAAACTGAAAGGTTTACACAAAGAGTGATCTGCCCCTTAAATACTAAGCATTATTTTGTGACTGTAAAATATTAATTTGTCAAATTCTTTTTGGCCATAAATTAAGCAGATGGATGGAATCAAAGTGTCGTGTATTCATTTTATTTGACATTTTACAACAGTTTTATCAAACTCTCCTCTCCCCTCCCAAAAGAGAGTTTTTCATCATTATTCATTGAACATCAAGTTTTATGTATTATGCATTTCATTGTTGGGGAAATCCAAAAATTCACAAAAATTGATGGCAAAATTTATTATTTATTTATAAATGGTAACCATAAAGCTGTTTTCAATGAATTTATGCTTCCTTGAACAAAATTACACTAAATTCATGTTGGGAACCATTCTACCAAATCAACTATTCTGAGGAATCACATGAGATGTGATGTAAGTCACCATGTGGTTCAATGATTAAAGTCATCTTGATTTAGAAACACTGATAAGTATTTTTCTTAAAATATTCCAACATAAAGAATGTAAATGAAACCATAGTTTTCATTGAAGAGACAATTTTTTCAAGCATTGTGTAGCCAACAAAGTGATGCTTAGATCTTGATCATTAAAGAAACAAAAACAAAATATCATTTTTAAGGTCAGACTGGTTCCTCAAGCATCTGATGAAAAAATGATAATTATTTTTTAAATTTTCAACGGCCTGATAATATACCAAATAAAATTATTATTATTCATTATAATTTTTAAAATGATTAAAATTTTAAAAATATATATATATGCTAAATATTTTTATTTCAGCAATTTAAGTGTATTTACAATAAGATTATATAGGAAATTGCACACTCTAGTATCTTGCACAAATGCCTTGTAAGGTACCCTAATTTTTTGCAAGAAAACCTGTCAAAGTAGTAGTAAATCAATAACAAATTCCTGGAAAAAGTTATATAAAATTGAGGAACGTGTCGTCTGACCTTAATTACCTTATATTTGCAATACAATACAAAAGAAAACGAAAATAATGTCACCAAAGTACACAGAATTTAATTCATTTGAATAGACAGGAGTTACTGCTCTTTCAGTGGGTTACCATCAAGACATTGGAAGCTACAATTATATTCATAGTTCATAAAATTCATGAGAAATACACTCGCAACAAATTCATTTTATTTAACTAAATTTTATTGAAAGTAGATCTAGTTGATTTCAAAACTGTTATTTGATATACATGCAATGTGTGATAAAGTGTAATGTTTGATGAGGAACAACTATTTTGTTCCTGGACACATAAGATGTAGAATTCCTGTTACAATTTTGATAGATGTACTGAGACCTCTTTGATTTCAAAACTTTTATTCATCTAATATAATGATAAAGTGAGATTTTGAGAATGTACTGTAGATACATTATTTTATGCCAGTACTTAATTCTGCGATTCCATTGATTTATTAAAATCATGAGAATATAAAATTGTAAGCGCAAAAAAATTTATTATAATTTTATTTAGGTCACAAGTCACAACTGTCAGGAATATAAAAGCGAGATTTTAATATCTGTTAATAGGGTTGTTTGTCTCAATTTTACATGGATATTAACTCCTCGCATTTAATTAGGAATCGACAATATTCATTCATGTATAGAAGTGCATTTCCTTTTTCCTGTTGACAGGTGGCCAGTGAGCTGAATGCAGCCATCCAGGAAAATGATTCCACTCCAAAGCTTGCCAATCTCCTGAAGCTGTTACTGTGGTCACAGGAAGAGTTGGACAAAAAGAAAGTCAAGTACCCCAGGATGACTGATCTAGCCACGGGGTCACTGGATGATCCCAAGTAGTGAGGAGGGGTGTCACTGGATGATCCTAAGTAGTGAGGGGGGATGGGTGTTACTGGATGATCCTAAGTAGTGAGGGGTGGATCAGAGTCAACAGGGGGTGGGTGGGGGTGTCACTGGATGATCCTAAGTAGTGAGGGGTGGATCAAAGAGTCAACAAGGGGATGGCTTGTGTTACGTGGTGTACACAATAGAGAGGATGTGTGTACACCAATTATAAACATTGCATCTTCATTAGTCGAATAACATGAATTGTGAAAATTAAACACTGTGTTAATACATGTATAACATGTGTCTAAATTGTTCATTTCCATCCTGGTTATTTATGTTATCATAGTTCTTTAAAATTGTAAAGTTTTTGTAAATATGTGCAATTTTGTTCTTGTACAGTTTGCTACAATGTCATACAATTGTTTTTTTAACTTTAACTTATTAAAAAGTACAAATTAAAACCTGTCTTGAGACATGTTCTCAGCAGACTGACAGGCTGACATCAGACTTTTAAAAAAAGGTAGTAAAACTCCACATATATGGAAGAATTGGCTGTTCCTTCTATGTAACATGCTGATACACAATAACTATTTACGTACTTATACATTATATGAATAATATACATAATTCTTCTCACTTTTATATTAATAATAAAAATAAGATTCAGGAGAAATGTAAATGTTAACAGTAAAATGCTGATACAGGTTGTGTACCGGTATCTTTCTTCTGCAATGCATACTCCCTTCATACATGAAACATGAAGATAAATATTTACCTTTCTCTGTTACATTTTCCCACCAACAGTGATTGAATATACATGTATTAGTATGATTTACTGACATCCACGCTAAATCATACCCCCATTTGATATAGGACATCAATTGTTTTGACTTATGGATGGAAATGCTGAAAAGGCATATATTTCTAATCTTGCCTGTGTGTAATGGGAATATTTTATTTCAATCTTGATATTAACTTTTTGAAGGTTAGCTGGTCTGTTCCAGGACCACCTCCTGACCAAAGATTAGTCAAGTTGTAGCTTTCTGGATGTTACCCAGGCCTTTGAAATGTACTCTTGTTTAAACAGTATTATACAAATTCCCTTACAATTAACCAGGCTAGCTGCAATGTTTACCTGTTGGTGGTGTCTGAAATTTAATTCCTTCAATTTGTCTGTCCTAATCTATGTATTATACAAATCTTGAATTTATTCAGCACTTTGTAGTGCGTTCCAAATATCATTCTATAAATATATATATATAACTCTAATATGATGTACTTATTTTTGCAGGCTAGCTAAATATGTCAGTGGTCTTGTCAATTTTGTATGTGATATTTATGCTTGGTCAGCATTTCATTTGATATAAAATTAAGCCAGTTTACATACGGTGAATCGAATCGAATTAGACCACAGAATATTCGTTGTTCGCAATTCGAATAGCGAAACACATTAACTGTTAACTGCCCAAACATTACCAAACCTTCAAAAATTGACAAAATTATCAGTTATCATGACACATTTTGGACTAGAAAACAGGAGGCACGTGTTCTTAACAAAGTAATAACTATTAGCTGGAAATATACACGGAAATACTGTATTGTTGAAAGCTGATCAAAGTTTTGACCTGATTAGACTACTGGTGAAACTACACATAATGTTATTTATTTTTACATACATAATGCGTATATATAAAGAATTGAAACTATAATAATAATTTTGTGAATGTTCCCATGAAAAAAATTGAAATTCTTAAAATTAATATCTACCTCCCAGAAGCAGTCGGACAATTCAAACTGAATCAATAAATGTGGAAAAAAGCCAACATGTTTTGATGTTTTAGATTTTGGAAAACAAAATTCCAAGTACCCAAACTTATGATCAATCTTTTCAGAATATTTAACTGTAATGCATTTTTTATTGAGTTCTTGTAAAGCACAGCTGATTATCATGTAATCAAGTGAAATATTTTGCGATTTTAATCAAGATCCCAAGAATGAAGGTGTTGGACCATTAAATGTTTTTCGTAAAAATATATCAAGTTTTTTAAAAGGAGAATCAGATCAAATTTTTAGATCTAAACAAAATTTGTAAAATGCAATTTATCGGCATAAAAATCTATGTTGATATTCTTAAATAATAAATTTTCCGAAAAAAGTTATTGTTGAAAAGAACGTCTATTATCGAGGTTTGGTTCATTAAGGTATCCGATCCATAATAGCCCCAGATTCAATGAATATGAATGCATAACATATATGTATGGGCTTAATACTCAGTATCCTTGGACATAATTTTCAAGTTTAAGTATCAGTATGTAGGAGTGGAATGTGTCCTAATTAATGACCTTTTCCTGTTCTTGAAGAGTTGCCCCCCTTTGATATTAATCTATAAAAATCAATTTTAAAAATATATATACGGTATAAAATTTATTTTAAATAATTTTTGTACTCCTAAGGATTAAATTCATCTTTTCACCGAAGCATTTATTGATATTCTTAGTATTTACTTTTTTATTTAAAAAAATGTCCTTGTCCCCATAGAGCTTAATGCAATCTTCATTCATTAATTACTGCTTATTTAAAAATATTTTTGAAAATTTCTCTCGGTTAATCTTTTTCTACTCCAAAAAGCTTTGAATTAATATCAGAGTGTTTAATACATGATGGATATTCAGGGTTATAAAAATTAGGTCCTAATATGGGTCGGATACCTTAACCATACATAACAAAAATTCTAACCATACATGATGCGTTATCGAAACTCTCACTGGAAAAACGTATAGGTTGGGAATGCAGTTCGTTACGTGCAATTCGTTCATACCAATTATGGAGTGCAAACAGAAGAAGGGTTATATTCATATTTACAGCTTTATTGATTTTTGTCAATTCACTGCTTTCCAGTCAAAATTAAGACAATGACTATAGAATAAAGTAGAAATCTCTCTCTCTCTCTCTCTCTCTCTCTCTCTCTCTCTCTCTCTCTCTCTCTCTCGTCAGTGGGTTAATTAATGGACTATTCACTGTCTTCATCGATCATACTGACTATAGGTCGGTCAGAAATGCGTGGTCTTCACATCCTCTCGTGGCGCCGCGCCGGGCACCTGTTCATGAATCCCTGACCATGTGCCAGAACGCATCCTGGAGCACAAGGTTGTCCGTCGGGGGGATGGCCCTGGGCTTTCTGCTACAGATTATTGGGATCTCGATGCCTCACTGGTGCGACTCCACGGAACTTCAGACGATGCGGGGGAACTTCGGCCTCTGGAAGTCGTGTGAGGACATCGGCCGACCGGGGGAGCACGTGCCCATCTGTCAGTTCTCCCTGAACGGTATGATACGTAATGTCAGCGAATTTATAACATTTAAAACATTTCTTTTTTTATTTTCGTTTAAGGTGATAAACAATTTTTGATAACATATTATGGTTAGGCGACTTGACATTCACCGTATTCTTGTGAATAATCTTTCCTTGAGCGACTGATAGCTGTCTTGGGTCTTGTTTTCTGTGTGCTGTTCATAGGGTTAATTCACAGACGCGTGTAAAGGGTAGGGGGAGTGAAATTATTCTTTATAAATAACTTTAGTGCGGATCAAAAACACTACCGGTCTCGCCCATGTATCAGTACTTATGAGTGTAGGTATAGGTTTCATTACATGTATCAGTACTTATGAGTGTAGGTACAAGTATCATTACATGTATCAGTACTTATGAGTGTAGATATAAGTTTCATTACATGTATCAGTACTTAAATGAGTGTAGGTATAAGTATCATTACATGTATCAGTACTTAGATGTATGAGTGTAGTATAAGTATCATTACATACGCAGTCAGGTACATGTAGAAAGAGAGACGTTGGTACTCGATGAGGAAGGGGGGGGGGGTCAAGGAAAAGTGATTGGGAAATCTTATTCTTGTCGGAAACATTGGATCCTCCTCTTTAAATAACGTTAGGCAGCTGCAGCTGAAATTTTAGTACAATTTAATGAAATACCACTAAAGAATTAAATATTCCCCGAAGCACACAATTAAGTTAACGACCGCAGCATTCAAAATTATCAATGTTGCTATGGAGACTTGTGGAACATGATTTCTATGACACCGAAAAATTCAAATTTAGGATTGCATGATAATTGAAAATATTGAACCAAACTGCACATGGAATTCGCAGAAATGGATTTGAAAACTGATTTAAAAAAAGGTTTTTAGAATAAATTTTACCACAAATACTCGGACTGTATGGATTTTCAGAGGGGTTAGCATATATTGAATTGCAGTTCAAAATAGCACAGAAGCGTTATTTATCGCATTATACAGTAGTGTTATTAATCGCTACCCCCCCCCCCCCCCCTTAAAAAAAATGTGAAATTTGATCAGAAAAACCATAGAATTTTTCTTCATTTAACAATCTGTGGTTTCTTCAATATTCGCAGGTATCTATGTTCGTGCATAGATTTATAAAAATTCAGTTTCGAATAATTGTAAGTTTTACCAATACAACCTTTTTTATGTTTCTTACTTCTATGATCATTTGATTTCGCGGCTTGACCCAACAGCGAAATCCACGAAAATTGATGCTCAACGAATAATAATTGACATATATATCGTTGAATTTTGTACATGTATTAATAATTTACAGCGGCTTTGACCTGTCTTGAACTCGTTTTTTTTTTCAGTCCAGATTATCTCTGTCCAGATTTTGGGGGTCCTCGGGGTGCTGGGCCGGACCGTGACCACTCCCTGTCTGGTGCTGGCCGCCATTCTCAAGGTCGAGGACAAATGTAGGACGTCCGTACTGTCAATACTGTCGGCCCTCGGGACAGGTGAGAGAGAGAGAGAGAGAGAGAGAGAGAGAGAGAGAGAGAGAGAGAGAGAAAGAGAGAGAAAGAGAGAGACTGTGTGTTAATGTTATATAACTTTGAATGTTAATAACTTTGTATCATTGCCATAATTACTTTAAATTTGTTTAAACTTAAAACTTACAAACTTAAAACACAATCATGATAAAATTATGACATATTTCGACAGCTTCATTTATTATTATTGGAGTGACTGTCTTTGGATTGGAGGTCCCGGATGAGAACTGGAAACTGTCCTGGGCGTTCGGACTATCCGCGGCCGCAGGGGTGGTATACGTGGGCGTGTTTGTGACCTTGACATGGACTGCTGTCAGGGGTAGATTAGCGCCTTCATCAGTGGCAGATTGACCTACATCTGTGTACCAGCATGGCGTGTAATTGACCGGTGTTTCAATTGGAGGATGTCAATAAGACTAATTCCGGAGTTTAGGGTCAGGTAATCAATACATTGTATGGCAAAGATTCATTAACTTGGGGCAGATCGTTTGTTTTACGTCGGATTACGTCTGATGCACTTTGCACTCTTCATTGAGCTAATTTAATATTTACAGCAGGCCTAAAATCTGAACCTTTTGATTCCAGTAAACGATTCATTCATTACTATATATGTTATGGTCATCGAGAATTTAAGTTTCACTACGAATTTTACAGACATTATACATCTAAAGAACACACATGACGTTGTGCCATGCCATCAATTTAAACATCCATTAGATGTAAAATACTTTTATTTATTTGACTCACTAAAACTATTTTGTTAGAATCCTGTCGTAGATATTTGACATCCAGATCGATTCGAGTCCAGTTATAAAAAGTGTTATCTTTTTTCGAGACAAAGAATGAAACACTCAGTTTTTATTACCTTCTCAGTCAAATAAACATGCATCCAGTGTAAGAAATATTCAAAATAAGTTATACATAATTATGGTGTCCATATAGGGCCATTGCAAATCCCCAGTTCAGAAAAAGCCCCATCAAACAACTTGCCGTCACGCTAATAAAACTTTACACAACTCGCGCAAACACAACATCACACAATTCGCCGTCGCGCCGTCATACAACACGCCGTCGCCCTAACACTATTTCGATGTGCGTGATAGCGCTATTGCGTGTGATGTTACAGCGCGACAGCGTGTTGTGTAGCAGCGCGACGGAAATTTGTGCGAAATTGTGTTAGCGATAACGCGTTGTGCGAAGTTGCATGAGGACGATGGCGTGTTGTACATTATGTTTACGCGAGACAGAGTTGTGTGAATTGGCGTTAGCGTTACGACGTGTTGTGCTA
Source organism: Magallana hongkongensis (assembly GCA_016163765.1). Classification (NCBI taxonomy): domain Eukaryota; kingdom Metazoa; phylum Mollusca; class Bivalvia; order Ostreida; family Ostreidae; genus Magallana; species Magallana hongkongensis. Next base: position 2,598,734 of record WFKH01011801.1, read on the forward strand.
TACTGTATTATTGTGACCGTGTTAGCTTAACGGCGTTCATGTTGTGTATGATAACAAGAGGACGTGGTAGTTTTCCCCATAGCGCTGTTGAGCTTTAAGCAAATGACCTTATACGACACCATGACATAATTATTGTAGGATGATGTGTTAGTATCATGATAAGATGAAATTTATAGATTACACGCATGTATATATCGTAAACTGGGGTATTTGGATTATTGTAACCGGTGTGTAAAGATTATTGTAAGATGAAGTGTAAGAATTGTTTTAAGATGAAATGTAAGAATTGTAGTAAGATAAGGATTATTGAAAAATGTACAAGAATTATTGTAAGATAAAGTGTAAGAATTGTTATAATATGAAGTGTAAGAATTGTAGTACGATGATATGATGTGTAAGGATCATTGTAAAATAAAGTGTAAGGATCATTGTAAAATGAAGTGTAAGGATTATTGTAAAATGAAATGTAGGGATTGTTATAAGGTGAAGTGTAAAGATTGGTGTAAGATGGAGTGTAAGAATTGTTGTAAGATAAAGTGTAATGATTGTAAGGATTGTTGTAAGATGAAGTGTAAGGATTATTGTAAGATGAAGAGTAAAGATTAGTGTAAGATGAAGTGTAAGAATTGTTGTAAGATAAAGTGTAATGATTGTAAGAATTGTTGTAAGATAAAGTGTAATGATTGTAAGGATTATTGTAAGATAAAGTGTAATGATTGTAAGATGAAGTGTAAGGATTAATGTAAGATGAAGAGTAAAGATTGGTTTGAGACGAAGTGTAAAAATGGTTGTAAGATAAAGTGTAATGATTGTAAGGATTATTGTAAGATGAAGTGTAAGGATTAATGTAAGATGAAGAGTAAAGATTGGTGTAAGACGAAGTGTAAGAATTGTTGTAAGATAAAATGTAATGATTGTAAGGATTATTGTAAGATGAAGTGTAATGATTGTAAGTATTGTTGTAAGATAAAGTGTAATGATTGTAAGGATTGTTGTAAGACGAAGTTTAAGGATCATCGTAATATGAAATGTAAATATCATTGTAAGGTGATATGTAAGCATCATTGTTAGATGAAGTGTAAGGATTGGTGTAAGATGAAATGTAAGGATCATTGTAAAATAAACTTTAAGGATCATTGTAATATGAAATGTAAGGATCGTTGTAGGATGAAGTTGCTTAGAATGTTGTAAGTTGAATTATGAATGTTTTTGTAAAAAAAATTAATTTTTTGTAGAACGTTGAATGATTATTGTCAAAATGGACTAATAAAAATTAGTGTACGATGAATGTGTTAACAAGAATTTTATATGCGTTTGAAGCATTATTTAATGTATGCGTAAGTATTATTGTAAGCTGGGCTTGCGCATGATTTTTTCTTCGATTTGATTTACATCTTTCTTTTGACAAATTAATGAATTAATCGTAAAAGTAAGTAAAAGTTACTTAATTATTGTACGGTACATCAGTACCCTATTCTTCTATGTATGGGAATTTAAGTCTGGGGTAATTTCATACAGTCCGTGATTTTTCTTAGGTTTCTGAAGGTTTCGACCGATCAATAAACTGGTTAAAACTGGATCGTGTAGTTTTCAGTCCTGTCAGTTTCTATAAAGCTATGAATCAAAATCGGTGTTCTTAAGAATTACATGTAGAGGAGAAAATACTTGATAAATGTAAATATATCAGTATATGAACGCGTAGGGTTTATTGCAGAAAGACGCATATGGTTTTTAGATATGACCACGTTTAACATTTATTATACATGATGTATGATTAATGTTGCAGGACTTTTGTAAGATGACATTTTAAGGATTATTATTAAAAACGTTTAAGAATATGTGATTGAACGTGGATATACAGTGTCCTAATCGGAGTTATCATTCTTTTCATTCCAGTATACAAAGCTGTATACCCACCATGTGTGTGTAGAGGGGGATTTCTTCGCCATACCTCAGTTTCTTAAAAAAGTGTAATATGGGGGAAGGGGGTGTTGTTGGGTCATTACTTCAATATATTATTTTCTAATGATTAATCTGTTACGATCAGAAAGTGGGATGCTTGGTATATTTTTACCTATGAAAATGGAAGAAAATGACCCTCTCTGTATTGACACCCGGGGTCAAATACAATTTCATTTTATCCAGCAACGGAAGCTTCAATTGGTTCTGTGTGGTTACATACAATTCCACTATTAAAACTGTCTGTCAATCATGTTATTAACATAAAAATGAGTTGAAAGTTATCATTTATAATATAGATGTAAGCAAATCAGGAAAGGTATTTATGTTGAAGTTTTTTTTTCAGACTGCTGAAGTCTTCATTGTCTCACTTATACGACTCTTACTAGCAACCCGTCTGTCTGTTCGTTAGTTAGAAAGTAATATACTGTGTAGAAATTTGGATAGATAAATTTTCTAGACGTTAAACTTTCAACACTTTTCATTAAAATAAGAAGTCAAGAAAGTGCATGCATGTGTGTGTGGAAGGTTGAAAATTGAAACACCTTTATTTAATTCGTGTACTCAAAGACTCAGAGTATTTCAAAATGAAAATGTGACATATTAAAGACGTCCCCATTAACAAGCCAGTGTCAGACTGGACACGATGACTGGGCTACAATGGGGGAGATGTTTGTTTTCATCTGATCACACCATCTCTAATACATCCCTCCGACTACTGTACTTAACGAGTGTATTGTCCGGACCAAATTTTGCGGATAGTGATTATGAAGGAATTGAATGCGTCCAGCTGTGAAGTGGTGGGACCGTGAATTTGTTAAATTGATTAGATGGGGAGGGTTATGTCACCCCCCTCGACATAAGCTCCTGGTCAGTCACAGGATCAACAACTTAACGAGGCTGGCTCACCCGCCATTGTACTGAGGACACGGGACAGGTGCGCGTGACGCCGGACCCCGCGGACACTGAGGAGGGAATATGTTGGGCTGCTGCTGAGCAGGAAAGGAGCTCTGTTTAGTGGGTAAACTATTCTTTATAGTATGAGTTGTTAAAATATTTAGAAAGAATTCAACATATTTTTTAAGTATACAACAAATGTATTGTTACCCCCTTTTATTTTTGTTTATTCGAATAGTCTTTACTTGAATCAAAGTCTTATTACCGGTATCTTTTTTATATTCATTAGATATTGATTCTTTATTTCAAATAATTGACTCTTACAGTTTTGTTAATGAGCTAATTTACACAAACTGTTTATCAGGTGATGCAAGTAGCCATGCATTGCCAAGTCCGTAGAGGGGAGGCGGGTGTAGGGTCTCCTAGATTTGTCATGTCAGTAAGCGTAGAAGACTGTATTCATTGCACGTTTTCTCTGTTTTGGCAACGATTCATATGTCGTGATATTTTGGTGTAAAGATGTCCAAGAGGAGATCGTTCATCGGTCATGCAATAATCCAGTGTCGTGCACCAGATTAAATTGTCTTACACGAGAGAAATACACGTGTCTAGGGTCTCAGATTGGCGGCTTTATTCGTGGAACTGACGATAATCCTCTGATTAGTTATGTGTTTTCTGTTCCCCCGGTATTACAAACTTCATACTTGTCATCAATTAAGGATTCTTGTGAACTGATGGAACTTCATATCATGATTATTATTGAAGTTTACTCGTAAATGACGCCGCAGCCCACTTAGTTTTCCTTTATTAAATCTCTGGGTACTTGAAAAAATTGGTTGGTATTTACCAAAAGTTATTATTGTAATTTTCATCGGCACTCCTCATCTTTTGTAAGAAGAAGAAAAAATTATACCATCTTTGCTACAAAAGAACGTGGGGGAATAAGCCGAGGCATAAAACCACTGAAGTCCATTTGAAAAACCCACAATTTTTTTTCTTACAAATATCACTTTTGTTACATTTATGAAACATAATATGTAATCATTTGCATTCAGTATTGCCAAAACCTTCAAACATTTACTTCAAATTTAATTGATATTAAGACATCAAAATATGTATATGCTAATTGAGCAATAGCTGCAGGTCTGTAGCTCCCGGTCTGAAAAAAATCGGATGGACGACCTGGGAGCTACAGGGCCACCCATTGAGAAAATTGTATATTTATTGCGCAGAAAAACGTGCGCTAGTTTTCGACTAATTAACCTTATTTATACGCAAATTCTGTGAAAACAATTTGTACCATTAAATTCTTCATGCAATTTACTACCGATATCGTCTCTTCACTTGCCTCGGATAGTCTTTTAAACACCATCACCAGTCCCGTAAATTCATGTGGTCCACTTTGTTTACATGTAAAAATGGCGACTCTCGATCTCGATGCAAATTCAACATACTTTATTTTCCGAGGTCGGTAGTGTGTTTCAGAGAAAGTCTGAGGCAAGTAAAGAGACGATATCGGTAGTAAATTGCATGAAGAATTTAATGGTACAAATTGTTTTCACAGAATTTGCGTATAATTAAGGTTAATTAGTCGAAAACTAGCGCACGTTTTTCTGCGCAATAAATATACAATTTTTTCAATGGGTGGCCCTGTAGCTCCCAGGTCGTCCATCCGATTTTTTTTCAGACCGGGAGCTACAGACCTGCAGCTAATTGAGCAACAAAATGCTAATGGAATCGGATGTTCAGACTATAGTTTTTTATAGAGTGGGTCATCCTACCATTTTTTAAAGAACGTATACTGATAAAACATGTGAATGTCTATCTTTTTCAATTTTCAAAAAAATGGTACCAAGACCCACTCTATGATAAAAAGCAAGTTTTCTTTCTTCAATTTTCAAGATGATCATCAAATGGCCAAGACCGAATTATGTTTGCGCAATACTAAATTGAGTTTGTTATTTAAATGGATTAAAACATGTGATTCCATGGTGTAGCGGTTAGCGAGGAGTTCTTGGAACATAAGTATGTTGAAGTAGGTGTTCGATTCTAATGAATCGTGAAGTAAATATCTTTATATCTTTGTTTAAATTCGAAAAACTCATTTGACATAAGGAAAGTAAAAATTGCGTTATTATGAATTAAACATATGCACTTATTCATTTTATAGCTAAATAAGTTATCTTCAGTGTTATTTTTTAAAATAAACATGTTACTTTGTTGAGGGGTACAAATTATGGACTCTAAGACAAACGATTGGAATTCTTATTCTATGTACACGCACATCATAAATTCTCTGGCGATATGTAAACACAGGAATAAAAATATTTGAAGTTAATACACATATTATACTAAATGCGTGATTGTCATTTGAAGCATACTAGTGATAGGGTTGTGGCCACGTGTGGGCATATGCCTCGGCTTATTCCCCCAGGTTCTTTGTAGTATAGAGGGTATATATTTTTTTTCAGTTTTAAAAGAATAAAGGGAGTTCTCAATCAAACACTAGATTGAATAATTTCGAATACATGTGTTGATTCATTCGATCCTGTGATTTATGAAAATAACAACACAAATCTACTTTTTCGTTATTTCAGGGATAAAATGCAAAATATTTATTATTTTTTATGTCCTACATCGAAGTTTTACGTCTGAACAAATTGTAACTAAGGCTAATAAACTGGCGTTGGACCAAGTGAAGAACTCGAGCGACAATAAAGTTGTATTGTAATCCGTCCGCGGAAAATATGTGTCCCCTTCTTGGTCACTTGACCCAGAAACCTCGGCTAAAGAGAGAGAGAGAGAGAGAGAGAGAGAGAGAGAGAGAGAGAGAGAGAGAGAGATCATACATGGATTATACATTGTTGTGCTTAATGCATACTGTGTTTAACAATAATAGATATGGGTTACCCCATATCCAAGATATTCGACTTTTAAATTACTTGAATTTTCACTGTGCTCAGCCGATCTCTAAGTTAAAACCACTGAACTTGTTAAGAAACTGGCGTATATAGTTCTTCATGTCCGTATTAAATACTGCCACCCGTCATTAGCAAACAGTGCACACATCTGTGCTTAAACAGAGTCTACACGAGTGCGATCAGAAATATGGTGCAGGTGTTGCGTAACCATTCCGTCGTTTAAAAAGAAAAGAAAGGGAATAACACACACCCATAAACAACAAATAATTAAAAGAGATTGTGTGATAACTAATGAACAATAAACATTAAAGTAATATAATTATTGTAATAATATAAGCAATATTCATTAGTGAAAAAATTGTCAATCGAAGAATGACCTATATTTTCGTGAAAAAGACTGAGGAGGCAGCTAGCGTAGGAATATGAATACATTTCTTGGGGTGGGGAATTTTTTCAATATAATTTTACGTTAATTTTGTTTTCTTCCACGTATTACATATACATCGATATTCTAAACATTTATTGTAATGTTGTACCTACTGATCATGAACAGAACTATATTTTTCAGCGCAATTGTGTAAAGAGTACCTGACTATAGTAATATATCTTGAATAGATAGTAGGCACTGATCGAATATATTAAAAAGGCATTTCAAATTGAAAAGTAATTACTAGGTATCATTTAGATCGACAACAACTATAAACCACTTAATGTTATGTTTTTGTCCATAGTATCTTCACTGATATATGCCTCTAGACATGTATATTGAATGTTTATTAATTAATTGAACCGTGTAGTAGACACAATGCCTCTAGGTATTTAAACATTGATACTCATCAAAGTCCGTTTTGGATATCATATTTAATTTCCTGTTTTCCTCTCAAACAAGTGTAATAAACAAGGTGATAGATTACCTCTGTAGTTCTTTTATTTCGACACATTTCAAAACAAAAACCGCAAAGATTTCACTGGATTGCATTTGGTTTTCAGACTTTAAAAGTTTATACAAACATAATTAAGGCAACACGACACTTTATTGTTTATAACTATCTACACAATTTTAGTTTGAACTTTATTTAACCCCCACTCACCAAAACAAAAAGACAAAGACACGTCAGTTGTAGAGAAGTCTGTAGTTGGGGAGGATTGCGTTACAGTTGGATGTATGGTGTGGACAAGGCGTCCGTATTATTACTGTAACCCTAGTCATCTTGTCAACTCCGTCCTCTAAAGGTAACCTTCTATCGATTTTCGTCAAAATGTCGTCATTAACAAGAGACGATTTTACAAGGTTTTACCAAAATATGAACCATTTTTTTAATGTTATTAATAAACAGCTTAGATAAATTGCTTTTCTATATTTTATGCTGTTTACTGGTAAAGAAAGTACACTGATACTTTTTTATACAGTCATGTAATTGAATATGCAATGTACATACATGTACAAAATGGGGATATTTGACTGTTGATTGAAAGTTGCGAATAAACTGTAACGCATAAAAACAGGATATTTAAGACGGAAGCAATGCCGTTTAAGTGCCTTTGTCGTAGACAACTATCAGAACGAATCCTTTTTTTGTATTGACGAGTGTTTTCTTCGTGAGTCAAAGGTCGAGAGTTCGAGTCTTTTGTCTAGCCATTATCTCAAACAAAATAAGTCGGCCAATGAATGCATTTCAAAACGTAAACTATCAGATGTTTCGTAAAAAAGTACCGGTAGTTTCAAGCTACAACTCGTTCATTCATTCCGGTCGCAACATTTTGAAACAATTCAAACCCTGCTTTGATGCCATCAATTTATCCCCCGTTCACTGACTCTTTTCGCACACCCTTCTAAAGGACAGAACAAATAGACAAGTTACGCAAAATCTGAAAAGATAAGTCAATATCTCTTATTCTCAGCAAAATAATAAAAAGATTGTGTAAATATTAATCTCAGTTATTAAAAAGATTGATGGGAAGTTGTCACCCTTGTTTTAATCCTTCTCGTTAGATCGTTGACAGCTATTTCGTGGGATTTTAAATAATATGTAAGTAATTTGGTTTTACTCGCAGTAAATCGGATGTTAAAGGGTTTATTGTGTAGTCATATCTAGGATACAGCTACTTGTGCTTCTCGAGTCTCCCCCGTTACAATAGCCCAGGAGAGGCTCGAGAATAAAAGTACCTCCTTCAACAGGAGAGTGCTCTGTTTGTGGTGTAAACCCTTACGTAAGAGAAGACAATTTATAATCAATATGCTGTCATAAATCTGCCCTGTTTGTGGAAGGTTGTCATTGTTTAATGGTTTTAGATTTGCTGTGCACACCTGGTCCGATGGGGTGCCTCGCTTGTGTTCAGGTGATAGATGTTGATAAAATTGGTTTGAAACGTCCGTGGTTTTTTCTGGTTGACTGATGTGTTTGATTCTTGGGTCTCAAGACCTTTTTTGTTTTTAGACAAAACAGAACAACACGGTAAATTTTGGCGTACTAAACAAAATTCTTCCGTCGTCAGCCAGAATATCACTTCAAACACGATCGCTCATTTACAGGTAGGATTACTGAATTACCATTGAAATATGACACATTACAGATCCTGCAAATATACATCCAGTTAAAGCACATTGGTTACAGAAAATAAAACCACGGAAAAGCTAGAAATCAAAGAATCGCTGAAAATACCAATGGAAGACAATTGTTCGGGGACCAATTTTATACTAATCCCTCACGAAAAGTGAGCTTCTCTGATTTGAAGTATATACTAGTACCGGTATATATCCGTATTGTAATCTTGCTCAGTTTGGAGAGCGGCTATTTTTGTAACCTTATATCATGGCTTGGTCAACATGACAAACTGAATTTGGTAATTCGAGAAACTGTACTTCAAATGCCTACGCAGGGTGATTTTAATTCTCAAGTTCTCATGGGCTACAGTTCTACAGATATTGATATCATGGAGAAGGTCTAATCTTATTTGTACCTTCTTAATCTGATTAGAAAAGTCATATGTGGGGTTACTTTATGATTAAATGGGTTTTATGCGAAATACGTTGTTTAAATCGGTATTAATACGCTTAGCATCTACTTGTGACCCGGCCAGGAATACTCTCATGTTATGTAATCCACCCAAGTCGGAACCTCTTGTACGATGTTAATATTTTTAATATTAAACATGGCCACAATAGATACAGATATGGCTTATACCCCTGAAGTACTTGGTATTTGTGGAGCAGGTGTTAAAACCACTTAATTTTTGGGCTCTACTAATTCGTCCAGGACTTGACATTAATATTTAGAACTATTTTCTGGTAGGTTAGATCAATACGGGTGATTGGAGAAAAAAATCAGTCGGTAATGTATATACCTATCTGTTACTGTATTTACATGTAAACTGAATATAATGACAAAGTGTTTACATTGTATGACACATAAAAGTTTATGCATGTAACTTTCGACGTTTTTATATTATTTCTCTGGTCTAATATATTACAGGTATTCGTAAGTTAACTTATAAAAACCTTTCATTGAATAGTTTTATATTTATGCTATGCATCAATTTTTATTTGCGATCATTACATGTAATTTGTGGGAGACATATAGAAAAATCACAAAGTCGGGGTTTAGAAAAAAAAATCCTTTAAACACAATTTATGTTTTATTCACAGCTTTTTAATCGTGTTACGTAGCAACGCCTCGTCGTGATTTCCACGCTTTTATTCTTCCTCGTCTCTCTATTATCACAAAAAGCTGACACCTTGCGAGAAACTAATACATCTATAAACTGACATTAGTATTTTTTATTATCCGAGTGCACCAGCATGTTAAAATCAAACGCTGTCTGAATAGCGTCGTAAACCTGTAAAGTTACTCTGCTTGCATCAGACAGAAAAGCTACTTGATCTCCGGGGCCTATCTGAGTAAACGCTCTACTCTCGGTCGTGGGCTCGCACTGAGTGGTTGACACACAGATCGATTGTGACGTCATCAGGTATCGGGCCAGTGTCTGTCACCGTCGTATATCTACCGTACAAGGATGGCGTTGGTGGTAGTTTGTCCGTGTGTCTGTTCTATTTAGCTCAATGTGATTTTTCCGTAAACATTGCTGACGTGTTTAAGAAAATTTATGGATTTGTCAGGTTTTCACCAACATGTTTATTTTATTCTGTGTTCATATCGTTGGATAATTTTGCGGACTGTATGGGTAAGTTGAAATTTATATTGATGACAGTCAGGTGTAAACGAGAACTATCTATACATTTCTAATAAGTATCTCTCTTTTAGATTGTCTCCTGATTTAACATCGAGAACAAGTTTAGACTGTTAAAGGAATTTTTTATCAAACCTTCAAACTCCCGAGGCTTTTAATGTTAAACAAAAGAAAAGGAATTATGAAAATGTTGTTTTTATATTAATAATAAAATATGTACCGTGAGTAGTGTAGTGTAGAGATGTTGACAAACAGGGACAGGATATGTGGTACAGCAAAGTTCCCGACACTGGGTGTCTACTTCTACTTGAGCTATTCATAGACCTTTCTACGCAAGTACTGTGCATGTCCACTCTATAACGTGATGAAAAAATCCTTTTATATTTTTCAATTTCAATTATGATTTTGAACACTCGATTGAAAATAAATAAATGACAGGAACAAGGCACTGGAACAAGACACTATGTTGGATGCGTTCGCCGAGTAAATCTCTCTCTCTCTCTCTCTCTCTCTCTCTCTCTCTCTCTCTCTCTCTCTTAAATGATACACGTGTAAAATATCGGAACTTTGCGTCTCTAGCGTACATGTACTTATCATGCCCGCTTTGTGTACTTAAACCACAATGTTACTTCTTTAAAAGGAGCAAAAAATGTGACATCATCTATACATAGCTGGATTAGAATAACTGATATGTGCCCATTCCTTCTAAACTTCTCTATAAATGTTGAACATTATTCGTCTCAAAAATGAGTTATAAATGACAATCCCTTGGAATTGATTTCATCAAACAGAGTAGAGACCTGTGGTGTGTGTCCGATTTAGCGAGTCAGGCATTGGTCTACTTCGTTCTCTTTATGTTGCCGGATCGAATGAAGCAATCAATTAGATTTTTAAGCATTTTAAATTGACTCCGCTATACATTAATATGTTTAAACGTTACATGGATTGAAAATAAATTGCAAGGAAAATCCCTTGGCATCGCATAACTTCATAGAATTTTTCTATCGAACTAATACCGTTTTTTGATGCAAAGTTGTTTCATTATTGCATTTAAAAAGTCAAAGGAGTAAAAAAGAAACACCTTGTCACCGAACAAAATTATACCCAACAACCGTACATTATTAAACCAATCTTTGTAGACGGCTGTATTTCGGTAGATTAGATTTTAAAGCAGATAATTGAATCTTGGATCGCAGTGAAAGGCTTTCGGAGTTCCAGTGCGTTCCGTTTGATAAAAAGTCCGTCGAGTGAGTGACCGGATATGGTAATATTAGGATATATTTCCATTATGTCCGATGCTTGCGATAAACATCTGCTTTGAAATCTAAATGCTAATTTAGCCATATTTTGTTGAGTATCTTCATCGTTTATCTGTAGTTTTTTGTACTTGTTTTTACAGGTGCCAATTTGGTGATGCGAATATGACGAAGAACACGTAACGCCCGCCAATATCTGTTGATATCGCTCTCTTCAGACGCTATGTTTACCAGCGAGTGAAATAACCATTCGGCATAGCGGCGTGCTTTGGAGAGATTTTCCTGTATGAAATATCATTGTTTTTCTAGTTTTGTAACTTAAGTGAAATGCGTTGACTATAAGCGCTCACAATGATGTCAAAGATTAAGGAGGCTCGACGACCCACTTTGGCTGTTATAGAGGAAAACGCACTTCCGGAAATATACGTGACTCCAGAAATCGAAACTGAGACCCCACGAAAACTTTTAGATGAAAATGATAATGTGTATTCTCATCTAAATCTTCTGAAAGAAAAGACTGCCAAATTAAATCTTAGCACGCGACGGCCAAGTTACGTCACGTGGAGAAACGAGTGCATAGTGGACTCAGGGAGAGGAATTAAGGCAAGACTGCCGAATGTAAGGGGAGAAGACTCTGTTAATGGGAACGAACTAACTCTCGATAAGCGAATAGACAATATTGATGGTGCTCTGGTTTGGATTAAGCAGGAACTTGTAAGTACATGGTCATCTTGTCCCTGATATTTGAAAACACATATCAAAGGGGTCGAGAGTTTCTGTTTCTTACATATGTGTATTGTAATTCTACGCACGGTCCCTAAACCGTCCCAAACTGACCCTCCCTCACCTACCCACTACAGACCTTACCCAACCCTTAATTCAATTTTTTAGTTTATCAGATCGCGAGTTCCTCTGATCCCTTGATATTTAGTACATGGAGTTTTGAGAATTTTAATCTTATATATTGTATTTGAGTTTTGAGGAATGTCGGCGTGTTAATATTTGGTTTCGTGATGGAATCGGACTTTTGGTCGGTGTGAGTGTGCGGGAAAGTCTGAAGAGTGTCATTTATAACCATCAATATTAGCTACCTGTTGTCGTATTGTAGACTAAGGACTAAGAAGAAAGTGAAGGGGAAATCTTATTCAGGTCAAAATGATAGGGCATACAAAAGCTAAAATAAAAAATATCGTTAAAAATCCAAATTTATTCACAATTTCTAAAATTAAGGAAGTTTAAATTTTATTTATCAACTCGTTGAGAGCTTTTTTCACCTAACTTTAGTTTTTACAATACATCTACGCCACTTCCTATGCTGTGTACAGTTATAAAAAAAAAAAAACCTACGAAAAGTTATCAGTAGTGGGTACTCTGTTTTCCTCAATTTGACATCTATTTTTATATGAACAATCTAACAATTCCATTAAATTATGAATATAGTGTCCAGTTAATTCCTGCAAAGTTTTTATTCTGTTTATGAAATTACGAGGGAAAAAACAATTTACCATATATATTTATTTTTAATTTAGGTCTTTTTTTGAGTGGCCATAGTTTTATTTTTAATTCATGTCTGTAATTTTGTTGATTACGAACAAAAGATGCAGATGTCTCTCAAGGCAAATCCCAAACCAATAGCATCAAGAAAATCAATTTCTTTCCTACCTCGGGGAGCTTTAAATTCTTGATGCTGCAATGATGCAGACGGGGTTTGTTAACGTCTGAAGAGACTCTAATAATTTCAAATTTGTTGCCACTTCATCCAATATTTATTTATCTTTCTTGCTTTCTTGTATATTTACGTCCTAGAACATCGATAAATGATCGCTTAATTTGTCAGACAAAAAAAAGATAATGGCTATCATTTTATCCCTATAATAACTCATAAAACAGGCATTATCGGAATTTCTGGGTATTGCATAATTCTGAAGAAGAATTCCTGTCTCACTTTCTTCATTTCGTACGAGACAGGCCCTGGTTCCCAGCTTCGATCCCCCCCCCCCCCCCCTCTTTTTTCGTCTGTTTATCTGTACTGCTATCATTTTCTCTGACTTCGAATTGCCTCGCCCATTTTCTCACCTGGGAGTTGATTGAATATTTTGTGTCGACAGATAAAAGCGCTATCAATCATTCAAAGAATCTGTAAGAATTACTGTTGTTGGAATCTTTCCTATTTGGCTAACTCAACAGACACTTAATTCTGTTATGTATCAAGCTTTTAACCTGACTGCATCTTCATATCGTAAATGGTGGTGACACTAAACTTAAGGAAATTTAGATTGTCCGCCCTTTACTTTCTGTCGTACACCCGTGTAGAATCATTCAAGACACCCCCCCCCCCCCCCCCCCCCCTGTATGCACAGCCTTGATTAATTCAATTCAAAACGATGTTCGTTCGCAACGGTTTACACATTTAAATTACAAAACAACATCCTTAATTAGTAAAGTCGTGCCACTGCCCGGTTGTATTAGTTGATCTATCAGTATATGGACGTATGGTAGTAAGTATTGAGGCGATGGGCGTTGTCCCCTGTCCATTGTCATCCCTCCGACAGCTGATTGATCAAGGCTGCTGATTTAAGTGCCCGTCAATTTTGACCTCAGGTTTATTCCGTTTAAAGTGTTCAGTATACATTACATTTATTTCTTTGTGTGAAATGTAAATTATAGATTTACCTTTGTCAATACCAAGGGCGGCGACCTATGCGCTCTGAGACTTGTGTATTCGCCTCTCCCCCGGCGATTTATACGACTCATTCCATTTAAACGATGTGTAAAATTATGTATCAGGTGTTTGAAAACACGAATAAACAGGTTATTTTTCGCTATATTTTTATATTCAATAAAATAAACACTTAAGAGTGCGCTGTGACTGCTATCTACCCTCTATGTTCTGATTCTCAATGAATACATTCACCGACTCGCGAGGGATCGCAGGAATTTGTTTACCGACAGAAATATAAGAAAACCCAGTTACTATTTGCAGCATTCAGATGGCAAAGTATCAAATTTCACGGCAGGAATGATGAATTAGTGTCCTTTTTGCAGACTTTCTAAGTTTTTTGTCGTACGAGGTCGTCTCAAATATTCAAGAGTTTTGGCATGAACAGAATTTGGATAAATGGTTTTCTGTATATAGAGATGGAATTCCATTCAGGAAGGGTCGATTGAGTTTTTCGCCTTGGAATTTCTTATTTGTCTTTTAATCCCAATCTTTTTGACACTCGATTTAAATTTGCAGAATATCCTTTCAATTCTTTTTTATATTGGCAGAAAAAAACCCCATAACATCTGTATCACTAGTCAGTGATACTGTAAGGGAAAGAAGAAACTGATTAAGAACTAGGATGATAAAAACTCTTAATCAGTGTGTAACATACATGTACAAGCATTTGATAATTAATGATTCCAACGACCGATTATGTTTGGTTGAGCAAATAGAATCGATCATTCAATTCACTGATCAGTAGAGGGTTTGTTTCAGTCAGTGGTATTTATATGCCTGACTGATCTTTCCGCCTTTTTGGGTGTTGAACAGCAACAACATTTTCCTAGAGCTAAATAAACTCCGTTTGGTATTTGGTGCCGTGGCCAGAATAATTACTCCGCCCTGTGTTTGTACTTCACAGATTATGATAGATATTTAACGAAGGGTATACATTAAATACTTTTATTTTAGACAATCCATTCCCTTTTAACTGAAATCTTGTCTTTGTCTTTTCAGCTAGCGATGCGCACGCAGGACCAGGATATAGCCAGGAAGCTGCTTTCATTACGTCAAGAGATGAACGCGCTTAAGCTTCAGTGGAGCTGTGACGAACACAAGGAGATGCTGGAAGAGGCTCAATGTGACCTTGAGGAAATGCACGAGCTACAGGACATCTGTGACACTCCTCTAGACAGTGTTCAGCCCCATCAACTCAAACAAATAGGGGTCACCAAAATGAACCTCAACGCTAGGAGATTCTCTATTCTATAAATGTGTTCCTTTTAATTTATCCTTTAATAGTGCTGCGTTTTCCGTCTTAATCGATTCACAGTTGGAAATGTACATATATACTGTGAACATCAACGTTCTTTCCAATTGATCCCAGTCTCATTACGAGTGGATGCCTATAGGTCTTTTACTCCGTGTCAACCTTTTTGGTAAAATCCCTCGTTTTGCAGTCCCTAGTCTATACCGAGTTCTTTTAGACATCGGAGACGAGAAGTTGACCTTGACATCTCCGTCATGGCATGACCTTGAGCCGTGTATTTATCAGAGATATGATACAATATTTTTATATTTTATTATGTTCTTTTTACCCAATGTCTATCATTCATCTATATCTACCAGAAATCATGGATTTGAGTAAGACACCTACCAACATATTAAATTTTGATCTGATGTATATTGGAGACTATTAATTGCATCTGATATTTACCAGACATCAAGAGTTTGAACCCGATGTCGTGAATTTTGGATAATTATTTCATTGTTGTCATCAATGATTACATGCATGTTTCGGGTATTAGTTTTATTTTTTTTATTTTGAATAAATTATTATGAATATACGAAATAAAATTTTAATACAATTTTCTTCATTAAATTTTGAATTTAGGCTTGAAAATTATGCAGCTGCTAAATAAGAAGTTATGCTATATACATTAGTCTTGAGCCCTCAACGTCGAACGCTCGTGTGTTCACGGGAGGGGGGGGGGTGTTCTTGTTTGAAGGTGATATTGGACATTCTGAAATATCAATATGGATGCTACATCATATTATATATGTAGTCACTGTTCCAACATTGTCAGATCGTATTGTATTTGACTATAAAGTGAATTTGATAAAAAAATTCTTACAAAGTTTTAAAGAACATAAAAGCCGGATTGCGCTACGCTGTTAGACATCAATATACTGAAAGGAAAAATGTACTAAGTTATAGTTAATGTAATTGTTTATTTCGAAAGAAAGTACGTCAGGTACGTATGGGACATAATCTGATGAAGAGAAATCCAAGATCACCATTAGATGTGGATGTTACGTGATGTCTTTCGGAAGAAACCTTAAAATTGCAAGCCATGATTCTTTAATGAACTTAGCGGCTGAAAAAAAAATCCAATTCATACTAGCACAGGAATGTGACGTAGAAAAAGTTAATCTCCATATACATTGTAATGGTGGTAACCCTTGAAAAACGAGTTTTTTTTACTAATTTTCAATCTAAAATGATTTGCCATGTAATAATTTTTAACTTTAGATTAGTAAAGGACAAAGATATGACTATATATACGCCAAGTGCCTCTCTCTCTCTCTCTCTCTCTCTCTCTCTCTCTCTCTCTCTCTCTCTCTCT